>MU854614.1:0-30939 GCA_033296685.1 Parachaetomium inaequale | reverse complement strand
CGAAGAGCTTGGTGAAGCTGGCGAGGGTCTCGGTGGGCATGACGGTGCGCATCAGGTCCATGCGCCACCGGTCTATCTGCCCTCGGCCCTTTGCAGGACTCGGGTGCAATGTCCCCAGCAGGATGTCCAAGAGGTTCTTGAGAAGGACGACGAAGCCGAAGAGGAAGACGGGCCCGAACAAGGCCCTGGCCATCACCGCGACGTAGTGCCATTTGACTCGTGGGCCGGCCGAGAACCAGTTCAAGATGTTCAAGATCCGGCTGATGGGTGGGTCCCGCGGCGGCTTTTCCATGACGAGCCCGACAAGGGCGAGCAGCACCGGCAGTATCCCGACAAACTGGGCAACGGCAACGACAGGCAGCGTAGCGAGGAGAGACAAGACCCAGTGCGGCTCTGGCACCCTGGACGGCAGCAAATCACGGTTCGCTTCGTTGGCGTCGTCCAGCTCCCAGCTGGACGAGTTTGGTCCGATGCATGTGTCCGGCGGGATGTGAGATCCGGGTGCGACCACTGAGGCCAACCCGACCGAAGCGTTGCGGCCGATAACGATGGGGGCGAGGTACATGGAGGTGTTCCTCTCGCCGGCAAACGGCCTGCAGACGGAGTTCTTCTCGAGCGTGGCGCCGGACTGGATGTCGAGGAGATCCCATTCGCCGAGCACGGCGTCCTCCAGCTGCACGTCCCTACCTATGGATGCGCCCAGGAGACGGTAGTAGATGCAGAGGGTCGTGTTGGACATTCCGAAGAGCCCCTGGGGTTGTGTTAATAAGTGCCCTGCTCGTTGAAACGTTCTGGCGGCAGGGGGTTGGCATTACCGGTCCGCAAACATAAACAATCTTTTGCGTCAACCACCACCTGGTATGATAGACTCCCCACATGGGATACAGACCTGCCCTGTGCCGGCCGATGATGATCCACTTGGCGACGATGCCGAGCAACGGGACCACGGCCTCTGTCGCAGTCAATGCAAACGCAACCGAGACGACGAAGAGCAGCAGAAACCCAGCAAGCGTGTTTCTGATCTCCCACGTGTGTGTGAAAGCAAGCGCGTAGAGGAACAGAGTTGCGATCAAGGCACGTCTCATCGGATAGAACAGCGCAATCGGCAAGAGCTGGAGCACCAGCACCACCGGATTCGTGGAGCTGCAGGAGTCGCCACAGCCAGGGAGACGCCGAGCGGGCGAGCTGTTGCCATGAAACTCGCCGTCGGCTGCGGGAGTATGTTTGTCGATATGGTCAGCCAGAGCCAGCACGGAACCTTGGCCGAAAATGAGGTTGACGGGGAGCTGGACTCCGAACTCTGACCTGAGCGCAGATAAAAGTCTGCCGGCTCGCAGGCTATCCCCGCCGAGACTGAAGAAATGCGCTTCGGGATCGATGTCTGACGGGCTGCACGAGAGCACGTCCGCAAAGATCTTGGTGACCCTGCCCGCCGTGGCAGAAGTAGCGAGGGTCCGCGATGACGATGACCTAAGGGCAGCCATTCTGTCGACGGCGGTTTGGAGGGCTCCCTCGTCGACGCTGCCGTCGGCCGAGACCGACAGCGGTTGCTCCAAGCAGTGGATCTTTCGTGGGCACAGGTAATCGTCCAGTGACTCTTCGAGCTTTCCCAGAATAGAATCTGCCAGTCTGGCATGCGGAATGTCCTGGCCGGTCTCCTGGGGCGCCAAGACGGCTTCGAGCTGGTCTTGTCCGGGGCCTTTCCGGACGTGAGCCGTGATGCCTCTCGGGAGTGTGCGGCAAATGGCGCTTCGGACAAGGTCTGTATCCACGACGCAGAGTGACGCCGGGATCGGCACGGCCAAGTCCGTGTCCGGCGCTGGGCAAACCGCTTCCCAGTGCTTATCGAAATATGCAGTTCGGTCGGACAGCTCCGGGAGCCCGAGGCGCTGAGCAAGCCTGGTTCGGAGAACCTTGTTGTTCCCCTTTGGTAGGCCACCACCCATGTATGCGATGAGGGTCGGCCATTTGACTTGCTGCAACGAAGACTGAAGGGCGTGGTTAAGATGGCGGATGTCCACTCGGCGCTCACCCTCGGGAGTCACTAAAACCACGCCGACCACTTCCTGAAGAACGCTGTGCGGGACCACGAAGGCGAGGGCCTGCGAAACCCGGCCGTAGATTGGCGACGCGGGATCCCTCGTGGCGACCATGATGGCGTTCTCGACCTCGAAGGGTGAGATGAGTTCACCACCGCGGTTAATCACTTCTTTGCTTCTCCCCGTGATGAAGAGATAGCCGTCAGGATCAAGATATCCCAGATCTCCCGTGTCAAACCAGCCGTCCCGAAAGCAGGACTTGTCAAGCGTGCCGTCTGGTCTCAGGTATCCCGGGAAAAGAGGTCCGCCACGAACGCAGATGTGTCCCGCACTACGCCTAGGTAGCGAATCGCCCTGCGTGCTGAAGATGGCGACTTCTGGCCCAGTGGGCAGGCCCGAGGTCCCCGGACGGTCCAGGCAGTAATCGATGGGGGGCGTGGAAATTGGCATGCATCTGATTGCGTTTCTTATTAGCAGCCGCTCACCAAGGATTCACCAGAACGATGGGGCGCCACTCACTCTGTCATTCCGTAGCTCGGCAGGACTGGGCATCCAAAGACGTCTCTGAGCCGCGCCGCGAGGGCAGGCGGCAGGTCACCGGACGCACTGCAGACCAGCCTCATCCGGCTCTTGGATATGACCCCTGGACGACGCAAGGCTTCATCCAGTATGACTGAATGCATAGACGGCGAGGCATAATACCATGTCGGCCCGAGTTGATCGTCCCCGACCACGTCCCAAAAGTGGCCGGCGTCGAAGAAAGGGAAGCACACGACCGACCCGCCCGAGAGGACTGGCGCGAAAATGTTCCGGACCAACCCTCCACTGATACGGTCAGCGAGGCCCCTGGTATCCAGCCTGGGATGGGGGATACCTACACATGATAGAGAGGCATCATGTTCAAGCTTGTGTCCCGGTCCGTGAGTGACCAGGAGCTGATAACCTCGGCGACTCCGGCGAGGAGTGAGCGCATCAAGAGTGGAACGACCTTCTTGGTGCCCGTCGTCCCGCTCGTAAACAAAACGATGGAAACATCATCAGCCTTGTTTGGCCTTGGTTGAGGTCCACGCTCGAGGTGCAGAGGTCTGTTTCCTCCAACCTCGCGGACTGTGATGGTCATGTCCTGTTCGAGCTGGGCCACTAACACACGGATGCCACCCTCTTTCACCCAGGTGTGTTCCAATTGTAGGCCATCGATATCCGACGCAGTGGTCAGAATGAAGGCGGCTCCTACCCTGGAAACGTCGGCCCGAAACTGGTCTGGCCCGACGGCAGGGTTGATTGGCGCGGCAACATAGTACGTAGCCACGGCAAGGCATACGGCGGCAACGAGCGGCCCGTTGGGCAACGCCACGCACACAACTGGCCTCTCTGGGGAAGATCTGACGGCCGATGGCAGTCTGAAGCCCCTGACAAAGTCGTGGAGATTGCGATGGCTGATGAACTGGCGGCGACCATCGCTGAACCTGAGTGCTGGTCTGTCGTTCGGATCAATCAGCTCCCAGAGGGCGCCGTGTGGTCTGGCGAGCTGTTTGGCCGACGTGACCCGCTCCGCTGTCTCGCCGGGCAGCTGGCCACGCCTGGGTTCCTCGGGCAAGCAATTCGTGAGCCGGGCAAGAGGCCCAGCACCGGCCATTGGTCCCTTGTCTTGAGAATTTGAGCGAGAAACCGGAAGGAGGCAAAGGGGGTCTCCGGGGTACCGGTATCAATGAAAGGAGCCCTGCGGGATCGGGGTTGCTGCTGATTCACAGTCTGCAGATGGCTATCCTTGGGCCTTCCAGAAAACAGGAATGGTCTAGTTAATTATATGGCAGAGTACCGTAAGAGCAGCCAACCCCCTTCCTGCTATTTTATGCACGTCTGAGACAGACACGACGACGAAGCGCACAGCGCCGCCCACACCGAATAAATGATATATCGCTGCTCATCCTTCAATGCATGCCTGCTCCCACCCTGGCATCGTGGCGGTCTGGAGTCAGGAGTCTCAGGACGAGTTGGTGATATGCCGGTTGCGTGCTAGTTCAGCAGCCCGTGTCTCAGGGAGAAGGCACGCTGTTTTTTGAATTTTCCGCCCACTGGCGCGGCTTTCAGCTGCTCGTGAGACCTAATCTCCGACGATCCCACTCGCCGCGAACGAAGATCACGACGATCACACTACGGAGCCTCAAATGCCCAATCGCTCAAGAACACGAATTCAACATTGAAAGCAAGCAATTTAACCGGCGCACGCTCCCAACAACACAAGACTCTTTCACCACCGTTCGAGCAGAATTTGGCTGGGTTCTGAGAGAAGCTGCAATCCAAGCCGGAAGGGGGATGAAAGAGGACAGTCGGGCCAGTATCGCTGCAGGGCGGGACATCGAGCATGCCATTTCTTGCTGTCGCAAGGTCAGTACCCTCCTGTCGTCTGGTACGGTTGAGGGCGGTTGGGCCGGTTTGCCCGCGCCATCGACCGTGGTTCACCGCAGCAGTTGGGTGCACAACCACAGGAAGCGACGGAGGCGATGCCTAGTCCGGGGGGTGGGGAGCATTGTCTCGGCCTTTTTGAGCCTGTCCAAGTACCAGCCAAGCTCAACACACCTGTTCGATTTTGCGAAATCCCCAGTCAACTCACTCTCAGGGGATGGTGTCTTGATCAACTTACTATCCAAGAGTTGGAGGCTCTCGCTGATATTCCAGCTGACCTCGGACCGGTGGGTGAGGATGTGTTAGGGGACATCAACGAGGTTTGTGATGAGGCCCCAAGGTAGAGTCGAGGGCGCCACTGTCTCACCGCCCGGACGGCCGCCACTGTCTCACCGCCCGGACAGCCGCCACTTGAGCCCCGGTGGTCTAATGCTGCACCAGACACCAGTACCCAGCATTGCTAGGTAACCCGTATCGATTGCGGCAACGCTATGTGTCTTCTGACACGAGTTTCCCTCGCCGACGCCAAACCCAAGCCCGCTTTGCCTCTTATTTTATAGGCTGAGAACTGGACAGAAAAGGGGGCTCCGTTCACGCAGGGGTTGATCGGCTGTAACAACTTGTATATTGCATGTATTTAGCTAACGTTAGCCCACCGCCAAATTGTCCCTTTCCAGGGCTACGCAGCTGATAGAGACTATCGCAACGGCTTGGGCCCAAATGTCTTCAGCCCTGCGAGTCGAAACCAAGGATTGATTTACTTCCACTGATTTACTTCCCCACGTCTTCGCCTCGTGTGCGACACAAAGCTCCGAGTTTCGCCTTCACCCACAACCCTCCCTTAATGAAGACCAGGTACGCCCCAATAGCAACCCATGTGGCAGAAATGGCAATCATGCCACCAGCAAGCCGCACATCGACAACTCTTGCCTGTATACCATCCTTCGGCCACTCAAAGAAAGCTGTTGTCTTCAATGGCAACGCCTCTCCGGCGGGCGCTTCGTCGTCCCGCGACAGCCCCTTATATCTCTGCCTTGCACTCTCCTCGATAGTCTCGGCCATCCGCCAGGCCACCCGATTGTTGATCCTTTCCCACGTCGCCTCCTCCGCCTGCCGGCGGGCGTTCTCACTCAACCGTGTCCGTAAAGCATCGTCGTTTGCCAACGCCATAACCCTATCCACAAACGCTGGCAAATCATCAGGTGGCGTCAAATACCCTGTCTCGCCGTGCCGCACAATATCACTCGGACCCCCCTCATTTCGCGCCACAACCGGCACACCACTTGCCATAGACTCAAGCACGACGAGCCCAAACGTCTCCGTCACTGAGCAGTGCAAGAAAATATCCCCGGACGCGTACGCCTCGGCGAGCTTCTCACCAACACAAAACCCAGCAAACACGACCTTTCCCTGCTTGACCAACGGGCCGAACAAGCCCTTGATATCCCTCACAACAGCCGCATTGCGATTCCCCCCAACAATATACAACTTAAACCTCAACCCCCTCGCATCGAGCTCCCTCGCGGCCTCGGCCAAGAATCCAAACCCCTTCTCCCCCGCCAACCTCGACACACAAATCAGCACGATCTCGCCATCCGGCGCAATCTCGCTCCTCAACGCCTCGCTCCGTCGGCTGGGGCAAAACAGCGCCGTATCCACCCCCCGTTGAAGCAGCGACAGCTTCTTCCCCTGCACCTGCTGGGCCTCAAGGTACCGCCGCACGAACCGGCTCGGATAAAAGACCGTCTTGACGCTGGCGTGGTTGAACAGGAAGCTCTGCACGCGGGCGAAGGCGGCGACGGCGAAGGTGCTGAAGGGCGGCGGGAAGAGGATGGCGCAGTAGCCCGCGAGGTCGGTCTGGAAGTTGGCGAGGATCGGGACTTGGCGGTTGGGGGCTTGCTGGCGGAGCTGGAGCATGACTTGGAAGCCGAGCGATGCGGGTGAGGCGAGGTAGATCAGGTCAGGGGGGAGAGTGCCGAAGGATTTGGAGTAGAGGGTCGAGAGGCGGACGGGGTAGACGATGGAAAGCTCCGGGTTGTAGGGGACGGGATAGCCGGAGATCCTGATGTTGGCGTTTTTTGGGAGGTTGGCGGGGTCTGGTGTTGTGTTGGGTGCTTCTAGTTCATGTTGTTTGGGGGTGAATGTTGTTTCGCGGGTGTGGGGAGCAACGACAGCGACATCGGCGCCGTTGGCCCGGAGGTGGTTGACGAGCATCAGCGTGGTCCTGGAAACGCCGTTCACGGGGCCGAAGGATTCGGTGCACAGCAGAATCCTCTTGCCCCGGAGCGCGTCCGGGAAGGTAGACAGGTGAGGCGCCGGCGAGATGTCCATGGTGTCTTTCAAGTTGTTGTCGATGCAGAGAATAAAACGTATGACGCCGAAAGCGGGACAAGATCACGCTGGCTCTGGTGAGGAAGATATTCCTGGAGGGGATGTGGCCTGGAGCATCTCTCTCACATCTCGGGCTGTGTCCACTCCACATGCAGTTGATCCATGTCGCATCATGTCGGGGTTGCATGTGAGTGCGTCGGATTTCGCGGGGTCCAATCGAAAGCCGCGTTTCTTCCACAGGTCACGGCTGCAGCCCCTTGAGAAAGGCTGCAAGAAGCCAAGATTCAGCAACGTGTGCCGATTGCTGGCCCGCATGTCGAGTTGAGGGGCCAAGTGACCAAGTCGATGGGCGTCCAGCGGCGATGTGACCCTTGCCATGTGAGATAAGATGCGGCTAGACGGACTGCCTGTACCTATCTGCCCCGCGACGCGACGCGCGAATAAGCGGGCGCCGTTGCCCCAACGTGGACGATGTTGTTGGACCTCGTCATCCCTGCCCTCGCCGCTCGCGGCAGGGCTCGACAACCTTCACACCGTCAAACGGAACTGGATGGGAGACCAGGGTCGTCGAGCCGCCTGCTGCTGTGTTCAAATATAGTATCGGCGAATCTCGGGAGTGGCCATTTGCTGTACAATACCATGTCCGTTTCGGCCAAGTATTATTTCGCTGGAGATGCGATTTGTCGCTTCTTGTTCCTCCTTGTCAACAGTTCTTCCTTTTAACGCACTGGCCTTTGCCAACGATCTCATCATGATTCCCCTCTCGCCGTCTGGCCTTGACGCGGATGAGTTCGTGACGCTGGACGATTCCACGGCGCCGACGACACCAGAAGGCAGCCTCTCCTTCAGCCCTCAGCTCCATCCCCAAGACGTCTCGGCGTATCTCAACGGCGGCTTGCAGAACAATGGCGCACCATTGTCCCCTGATTTGTTTGATGCCGCAGCCCAACCCCCGGCTGTCCGCAACATATGCTGTGTTGGCGCAGGCTTCGTTGGTGAGCTCTCACCTCCCTCGTCTCCAGTCCGGATTGCAGGTCCTAACATCTGCACAGGAGGACCAACTGCCGCCGTGATCGCGTTTCACAACCCCCATATCCAAGTCACCGTCGTCGACAGGGATGAAAAACGCATCCGCAGATGGAACTCAAAACATCCCCCAATCTACGAGCCCGGTCTGAACGATATCCTGCGCATTGCCCGGGACGGTTCAAGAGCGTGTGTCTTCGCCAACGGTCCCACCACGTACGAGAGCACAGATGCCGCCTGCGAGGCGGCTGCGCCTGGGTTGACCAGTGTTGGCGCTAGACAGCCAAACTTGGTCTTCACAACCGACTTGGCCAAGTGTGTCAGGGAAGCCGACGTGGTCCTCATTGCGGTCAATACCCCGACCAAGAGCCGTGGGAACGGAGCAGGCTCTGCCACTGACATGGCCGCGTTTGAGGCCGTGACAGCCCTCATCGCGCAACATGCTAAGCCAGGCGCCATCATTGTCGAGAAGTCAACAGTCCCCTGCCGGACAGCGCAGCTCGTGCAGGACACGGTAAGTCAAACCGTCAAGTCACTCCCCGTTTTCCTCCTCCGACGAGAATCGCAGTCTAACCAAACTAGCTCGCGCTCCACCGACCAGGCGTCCCCTTCCAAGTCCTCAGCAACCCCGAATTCCTGGCCGCCGGTACCGCCATCAACGACCTCCTCCACGCCGACCGCATCCTGATCGGCTCCCATCCCACGCCCTCGGGCCACCGCGCCGCCGCCGCCCTGGCCTCAGTCTACGCCAGCTGGATCCCGTCCTCCCGCATCATCACCACCAACGTCTTCAGCTCCGAACTCGCCAAGCTCGTGGCCAACTCGATGCTAGCCCAGCGCATCAGCAGCATCAACTCGATCGCCGCCATCTGCGACGCGACCGGCGCCGACGTGGACGAGGTCGCCCGCGCCATCGGTGCCGATCCACGCATCGGCAGCAAGTTCCTCCGCGCGGGAATCGGCTTCGGCGGCAGCTGCTTCAAGAAGGACGTGCTCAGCCTCGTGTACCTCGCCGAGACCCTGGTGCTGCCCGAGGTGGCGGCGTACTGGCGCGGGGTCGTCGACATGAACGAGTTTGCGCGAAACAGGTTTGCCGCGCGCGTGATCAAGCGCCTGAACAACACGTTGATGGGCAAGAAGGTGGCCGTCCTCGGGTTCGCGTTCAAGAAGGACACAAATGACACACGGGAGTCGCCGGCCCTCGATATCATCCGGACGCTGGGCGAGGAGGGACCGAGAGAGGTGGCCGTGTTTGACCCCCTCTGTATCCCGGCGCAGATGGAGGAGGAGATCGCGCGGTTTGTCGAGCCGGGTGCGCTGCAGAGAGATGGTGGGCCAGTGGCTGTCTACGCAGACGTGTATGCGGCCTGCCGGGGAGCCGATGCTGTGCTCATCACGACCGAGTTTGACGAGTTTAGGAACGCACCGGTGACAGGAGGACAGGGTGGTGCCAAAGTTGCGAAATCAGGAGGCGGCCTGGTGGACCCGCGCCCATTCCAACAACATGAAGTTGAGCAGCATGAAAGCCATCTCCTCGCGCTCCAGTCCTTTCTCAGGCAGCGGGCGCCAGATGCCGAGGACCCCCTCGACCGCTTTAGCCCAATGCCTCCCTGCGCCGACGATTGTCCCGTTTGCTTGGCGGAGCACGTTAACGGCACGTCAGGTCATGGAGCCGGCAAGGAACTGGCCTGCAAAAGCCTAGTGGACTGGCAGAAGATTTCCTACCACATGAAGCGACCTCGCTGGGTCTTTGATGGCCGGGGAGTTCTCGACATGGCAGCAATGGAGAAGATTGGGTTCTGTGTTGAAATTGTTGGTCGACAGAGTCGGACAATAGTTGGTAATATAAATGGTCAAAGGTAGATAATACAAGACACACGTTACAGCCTCTACTTGTCTGGCTCTCTCTCTCTCTCTTGATATATATCTCTCTCACCCTTACTCCCTTAGCCTCTCTTCTCTTTACTTCTCCGCCGGTCATCTGGGCGTGAGGGAATATATACGGGCCCCTTAACGAATGTATATAACGGTACCAAGGGCAACAAGTTCTACCTCTTGGTATAGAACTGGCTCCTGGAGCTTGGTAGCTGGCAGTTTATATGGACCGGCGAGTATATCGACTTGAAGTCCATTATACTCTACAACTCGTTCGCCGGTGGCAAGGGCCCAGGGATCCCTGTCTACTACATCTACGAATCTTCTAGCTCCAAGACGACGATCAAACCGGAAGACGGGTATAGCCTGTACCCGCCCTCGCCGCTCAAAGTCGAGGCCGCCCTCCTGCTAAGCCCGAACCAGCGCGAGGCCACGAACAACCCTCCCTACCCCACCGCCGCGAGGCCGCTAAACCCGACGTGCGAGGCCTCCGGCAACGGCCTTGAGAACTCTGACTGTCTCGATCACTAAGGTCGACTGAGTGTACGTCAACGGTCTTGATAAGGGGGCTAGAGGAAAGGCAGTGTATCCCAGCCATCTGTCTTATCATGTACTCGCCTTCACTGTGGGCCGAGAGGCCCTTCTAGGTTCACTTCTGTCACCGCGGTGGGTACGATGACCACTACGTAACTGCAAACTAGACTGGGCCGGCCTGGAAGCGTTTTCCAAACCCTGTAAAATACCTTTTGCTAAGAACCCCCTGAGTGTTACCCCGGGTTCCCAGCCTCCATCCTATTCGTAGCTGGATCCGTCTTTTCCGAGTTCCTGAGATATTATCCACAACGTAGAACTCCCAAGACATCCTTGGCAAGGAAATACAAACTGTTCCTTCTCCCCGGCAAGCTAGTTCTTGTACATGATACTGCAACCAATGCACCAAGCGCGGTCCCAGACGCCGTGGGGCGTGCAGCACAGATTGCCGCAGTTGGCGCTCGGCACCAGCGTCCCAAGGCGTTGCACACCTTGATTTCGTGTTTGGGGGCGCAACAGTAGGTGGCCGGCCTGCAGGGCTCCTCGCACGTGGCCTGGCGCTGCTCGAGCGGCGGTTCGGGGAGAGCGGAGGCCGAGGCCAGCGACGCGGCGGCAAGGGTGATGAAGGTGGAGAAGCGCATTTTGGACTGCTGGTTTTGGGACATGTGCGTCGTGCGATGACGAGGCTGGAGATTGTATTGTAGGGTGTGAAGTTTGCGTATAAGGCGGCTCTTGAGACTTGATATCGGGTGCTCGAGGTTTGTGATGTGGTTTCTGGACGACGACCCGACCAGTCGAGGGGCCTAGAGGCGATCTTTAACCCCCTTTTTATACCTTGCTACGGACCATTGCTGATTCTTTCGACTTGGCACTCTCTGAATCCCAGGGATACCAAGACCTCCCGTTCTGCCGCGACTATGAGGAAGGGCAGGTACGTTCCCAAAAGGACCACACCCAGGGGCAATGGGGCATTCGTCTAATCAAAGTGGATAGTTACTCTCTTACGTCAAGGAAAAGGTCTTACTGGTTTGCGGCGAAAGAATTCCTTGGTCTCTTCATCAATGTTGCTCACCGCCGTCTCATTCAGCCCCCAACTCTCCACCCCGAGGGTAGCATGCGTGTGGGGCATTGGGATCCAAGTACGGAGATGGAGGTTGGGAAAGCTGCTCTGTGGGGGCCGAAGCACTGCTTCGACACAGGCAGCGCAGAGCAGAACACACGGGTTGCACCCGCGTCTCGGGCATCGGACTGCCACTCTCGCAAGGGGCCGAGCTAGCCCGAGAGTCTGCCAACTGTATGGTTCCAAGCCGATAACGACAAAGAAGAAGAAGCATTCAACACCGTATTGAGAATAGAACAGTGGTTTCCGAATAAAATGGGCCGCTACCGTGAGCCATGGCGGCGGGACAGAATGCAAGGGAGTGCAACAAGACGAGGGAGACGTGTAGGAACGGTAGAATGTGCAAGTCACCTCGGCGGCTGCAAACTACATGGGAGGTAACGGCGAGGACCGGCCAATGTGGTTGTCTAGCGGCTGGAGGAAAGATGCCACCACAAGTCTCCAACAACTCCTACTGCTAACCACCCAGCAGGATACAGTAGGAAAGCGAATACAACAGTCAATTTGATATGTATTGCCAAAACCATTCAGGGGTTGGCTGACGCGAATCATCTCGTTTATCATGGATAAAATCATGAATGTACATGTCGCCGACCAACCATTCATCACCAACTGAAACCTCAAGGGCGCTCAACAACCGGCTGGATGGGGTATGGCAAGTGTCTGCTGACTCCCTGCACCCTTCCCACTCCCCATCCCGTTCACCGGCTACCGGTTATACTTGTGGTTTGTTCCTCCTTGTCTTACAAGCACTGGGAGTAATCTAGAAGGGGCCGTTAACAAACTCAACAGAAACTAAGGAAGGGGGACCATGACTCACAAGGGTTGAAAACGGTACACTTGAACGGGCTCTCGCAGTTCGTTGGGCCGCCGTACCCAGTCCCGCCGCACTGCTCAAAGTGTTTCACAGAACCGCGGGGGCTGCCCGGGTCGGGGTTTCCACCGGGCGTACCGGGGCTGCCGCCACCAGCACCCTCGAGGGTCAGCAGGGCCGGCATGTAGTGCCAGAGGTCGTAGTTGTTGCTGTCGCCGGTCCGCCCCTGGTAGAGCATCTGCAGGTTGCACGGGTCGATCTCGAACGTCTGATCGGGGTTGCTGCGGATGATGTCGCCATGGCTGATGTCGTTGGTCCAGGCAGCGCCGGCGTCGGTGTTGGCTCGGCCGGCAAAGGGCCGGTCCTCGCTCGTGGCCTGCGGCGTCCACGCGCCGTCGAGCCTCGTGGCCGTGTACGACTGGAAGTAGCGCCTTCTGGCCCCGATCGACTCGATGATCATGAGGTACTGGTTCTGGCCCTTGACCTTGTAGACCTGGATCGCCTCGAAGAGATCCCCCGTCGCGCCGCTCATGATGGTGTCGTATTGGTTGCCGAAACTGCTCGGGAAGTTTCCGATGGGCATGCGGGACCGATAGATCTTGCCGTTGTCTCCCGCAAAGAAAAGATACATATGGGTATCATCGGCGATGAGCGTCTAGTCGATGGGGCCGGTTCTGGAGTTGTCGATGTTTCCAGTAAAGAGCGGCCTCTCGGCAGACCACCCGTCCGCATTGGCAGGGTCGTTCGAGGTCCGGTAGTTGAATTTGTCGTGCGACCATTGATAGGCGAGGACCCAGGTGTTCTTGGGAGCGAAGAAGAAGAGCGTGGGCGCAACGGTGCTGAACCTCATGGCGTTCTGGCTTGCCTTACCCACCTGTGACCAGTCCGAGAAGAGGCCAAAGTTGAAGGAGCTCCAGCCCGGTCCGGGCTTCGGGGCGAAGAAGGAGCCGTACACGAGATGCTGACCCTTGTAGGGGACGTGGGTGAAGTCCTTGAGCGACTTCTAGCCTGGCTGCGGTTGGGCGAGGGGGCCGGTCGATTTCCATCTGTAGGTTGATGGAAGCGCGCACTGGGCTTGGGCCAGGGGGACTATTGACGCGAGCAAGGCGACGGTCAGAGCCGTCACCGGGCTGAGATCCATGTTGAGGAGCTTCATGGCGATCTTCTTTCCAGAGATGGTGACAAGGTCTGTGGGCAGTGGGGAGAGATAGAGAAAAGCCTGCAGAGCGACATCGGCAAGAGTCTATATGTGCGTTCTCGGCTGCGCTACTCTAACAAGAGCCGGGCGTGATGGTTCCCCTTCCAATCTTGCGTACCCTAATGCGCCTTTTCGCGAAGAGTTAATTTCCGTTCCTAGTACTCTGCCGGACTTCCAACGGGACAAGCCGCGGTCGTCTTTGGCACGAGCAACACAACATCAAGTTCTCGACGCCGAATTTCAAGCTCATGTTGCTCTACGACCGGCTCTTCAATCACAACCGGTTGCGCGCCATCATCTTCACATGCACGGTCCGCGAGGCTGAGCATCTAGCCCGCTTCCTGAAACTCATCCTTGGCGGCCTGTCCAAGTGGCACGGCGATAAGACGGCCTACGAGAAGGAGGCCCTGGGGCTGAAAGACTTACAAGGCAACAAGACGAGACAATATCTCGGCTTTGCTACTGCATTCGATGCGGATGGTAAGCCCACCGAATTCATCGAGCATGATCCGTTCAGGGAACTCTTGTTCCGTTGGCATAAGGAGCTCAACACCGCTCTGAGGTCTTGCCTCAACGGTATGGAATGGATGCATATTCGCAATGCGATTACTGTTCTCAAGGGCGTTATCGACTTTTTCCCGGCCATCAACTTCATGGCCGACAAGTTCCTCGAGCAGCTCAAGACCATCACGGAGCGCGAGGCTGCCTCGAAGAACGCCCCAGAGTCTGAGCACGGCCACCGTGTTGATCTCTCGGTGACAGCACAGACGATATACTCGGAGCTGCAGAAGAGGAAGTCAAAGTGGATTCTCGTCCAGGCCTTCCGGCCAGGTTTACCAGTGAGTTCATCCGCTTGGATATCCAGACGATTAGATACTGACTGTATGCAGAAGAGAGAAGCCAAGGACGAGGCTAGGGTAGCACCAGCTAACTCTTCTCTCCGGGCGTCAGCGGCAGAGTTCAAGCCGAATGGTGCGTGCGTCCCACCATCCACCGAAGTGGAAGACGGAGAAGTCAAGGACAATAGAGCTGGCAACCGACCTGCCAGAGGAAGAGAACCCAACTTACCGAAGCCCCTAACGCCTAGGGAGCCAGCAAGAGACACAAACGCTGCGGCCTCGAAGCCGGGCCCGCAAACCACGAATACGGGACGTCCGATCACACCAAAACCTGCCTCTACCCCCGTCTCGACTCCCGGGCCCCGACAAGAGCCACCCAAGTTCTCAACCCTCCCAAGTGGCAGGGGGCGGGGGAGTGTTGGGAGGGGGCATAGATGCGATTGTCTCCGTCGTCGGTGTGCTCTATGGGCATGGTGGATGATGCACCATGTTGGAGAGTCCAGTCCTGACTCAGATCGATCTGCTGGGCTGCGTTTCCCGAGCTGAAGGAAACGGGAGGAACGGGCCCGGGATTGAGAGGGGACCAGTGGAAATGAAATATATTAAATCGAATGCAACCACATGGCACTTGCAGGCCAAGCCCGGGGCTCGATAGTCCGGGGAAATTCCTCTGTTCCATTCAGGGCTCATTGTCAAAAAGAATTGAGGCTGAGACTCCTCCCTCGCCTTGTAAGGCTGGCAGTGTCATTGGTGAAGGAATCTGCGGGACTCTCTCCACCGCAACCCTGCTAGCACAACTGGCACGGTAAGGAATTCATCCGCTGACGATTTGAGCTGGTCCTCTCTACTAAAACCCACTACTGATACGACTCTCCAAAGAGCCTAATGGTGAGGTAATTCTTCCGCTTACCCGGCAAGAGGATCGCAACCCCTGTACGATCGACTTTGAAATTTCGATCTCTATACTATTTTGAGAAGCAATTCGAGAATGGTCAGGTATATAAAGCATGAGTCCTGCTGTTGTTCTTTGCATTCCAGAATCGGCATCACCTTCCAACACTCAACATCCAACAAGGCAAGCCTACCGTGCTTCCCATATTCACTATGCTCCCCTCGCTTCTCGTCGCCCCACTTCTGGCCGTCGTTGCCCTCGCCGTACCAAGCCCCGACCTTGAGGACCGCGCCGTCCAGCCTTGCACACTCAAGACCACGACCGCCGTCAAATACCGAAAGTGCGCCAGTACGAGCTGCACCGCTGTTGGGCAATACGCGAAGGGGGCGAATGTGAAGGTTTCTTGCGTTAAGGCCGGCCAGTCCGTCAACGGCGAGACGTAAGTTCAGAATTTGAGTGTACGCTGGTCTCGGGCAGAATGTGAGACTGATCCAATCCATGTCGTTTAGCGCCTGGGTTAAGAACCCGTCAGGATACTACGTGTCGGCCGCTTATCTGACACCGAACTTGGACAAGTGCGGCTCGCAATACCTCTGTTAATAGAGGACCTGGCTGGGCCGGACACTGGTAAGAGCTGCATTCACATTCGGTAATAGCACTAATACCTAATTCCCGGTTTAATCCCGGTTGTTAGTGCTACAGCTGAATGTCAGTGCAACCCTTACCAGTGTCCGGCTCACTGATATGTCCGACTCGCTGATAATATACGTTACGTTAATGCTAAATGTAAAAGAACTGTCCTCTCATCTGCTCCTCCACCTGACGGAACACCTCTGCTCAACACCTCTGCTCAACACCTCTGCTCAACACCTCTGCTCAACACCTCTGCTCAACACCTGCTCTTTCCAAGGCATCTCGTCGCAAAGGCCCTGCAGGTGGCCTGGGCGTAGGTGACATCGAGTTGCCAATACCAATGCGTACATCCGTGACTTTTTTCCCAAGCTGACCTTCCTGCCGACCACTCTACCTCCGTACAAACTTTGCAACAGCAATCAGTATCGCAATCGTCCATAAAACACCCAATCCAACTAGCTGGTTGTAGCCTATACGCGACCTACGCCTAACTGTTCGTTTGCGATAACCGGATTTTTACTCACCTGCATTTCCAAACAAATCGCCTGCTGTTCACACGATGGCCGACCGTGCCGATGACGACCATGGCCTGCACCAGCGTCCCGAACGACTAGTATCTAGCTGTCTGCCGAGCCTAGTAACCTCACTTATGCACTTTATCATGTCCAGTAACGTGTCTATTCCATCCGAGAGGTGACTAGTCACTATAAGAGGAAAGGAGTCGCCTCCGAGAATGCAATCCAGTCCGATTTTAGCTGCCTCCCGTGGAGTGTCGCGTGCATGCCAGGGAGCTGAAAATGGCAGCAAACAGGGGACTGGAAACAGCTCCAAGGTTGGCGTACCCACCGTAACGCTCCACTGCTATTTTAAAGTCACTTTTCGCTCTCGAAGATGAAACCAGGGTAAAAGGGTGCGGCGATCGTCAACATCCCAATCATCGTATCCCTGCTGGAGCCAGGAATTCGGGTACTTAAAATCTGGATCCTAGATCTCGGATCGACTTACTAAGTAGAGCTACTTCTTCCTATATAAGGAGTCGTAGTTAGTAGAACAACTCGTAGATATAATCTACCGATATATTACTTCAGTCTATATATAGCCTAAAGAACAGATTATAGATAGAGACACTAAGTTCGTATTAAAATTCTAGTAGGCGCTTATAAAGCGCCTAGGAACTAAAAGCAAGCTCTTAATAGCTTATTATCTATAGATAGATAGATAGACAGAACAACTCAACTAGATCATAGAATAATACCTCTAGCTTTACATCAACTTTTAGCAAGACAACTAGGTTATACTTCTGCCTATAGCGTAGCTTATATATAATATATTACCTATAGAGACTATAAAAAAGACTCTGTTCTTTACAAACTTTAGGTATAAGGCAGACTTACGCTAGGGACCGATAGTCTCGGTACCTAGGGCAGAAGTTAAGGCTAATTAGATATATATACTCTATACGATACTTAGAAACGAACTTAAGTTCGTTAGAGGTAGGATAAAAGAGTACTATGATAAACATAGGCTTAAAGGTCCTTACCTAAGGAGGGGAGACAAGGTCTACCTCAATATATAGAATCTTCGAATAAACTAACTAAGTAGGAAGCTCGACTTTAGGAAAATCGGACTATTTAAAATCGAAGAGCGGATTTCAGAGAACAACTACCGGATTACACTACTAGTAACGATAAAAGTTAGGACTAACGTCTTTTATATTATACTCCTCGAGCTAGTACCTATAAATACTAGGCTTACGATAAATATCGAAGCCTAGGATAAGGAAGAGGAATAGGATATTAAGGAGATCTTCGATTTATATATTAATAAAGAATAACTAGAGTATCTACTTAAATAGTTAGATTTCGACTTGATAGAAAACTTATAGGAACTAGCTACGAATCTTTACTGCCCTACGAAGGTTATAAACTTCTACTAATAGAACCTAGATCGACTAAAGGAGGTACTAAAGATAAGGCAATTATACTAGAAGAGCTGCCCTAGGAAGTACTAAGATAAGTAGTTAGTATAAGCAAAAAGAGACGATTAACAAATACCCCTACTAGGAGAGACTTAGATATTTATTGATTAGAGTTACCTATATAATTAGATCTTTAGCTTAGAGCATCTACTTAAGTATTCTCTATCCCTTTAATCCTTCTGATTGTAATTAGTTGTAGAAGATCTAGCAAGCTCTCGGGCATAGCAGTATAGGAATAATAATAATATATATCAACTATATAAGTAAGCTTAAGTTCCTCTATACCTTTCACTATGCCTTCTTTATCTCTATTACTAAGAGGAATATCTAGGGCGGCTTTATAGAGGCTAGCCTTATACTATATAATCTAGAGAGGGTACTTTCTAAGCTAGATATCAAGCTTTATACTCTAATACCTCTAACTTTATAGCCTAGTACTATATAACCTTAGGTCTTCTAGATACCCTATAACTCCTAAGGAGCTAATTCGTAGTTAACGCTTATTAAAACTTATATTACTAACTATTAAAATAGCTCTCTAACATTGATATTAACTACTATAGACTAGCTTACTAAAGGTATAATAGCTATAATATACTAGGTAGCCTTCCTTTAAGCAGAGGTCTCTTCCCTTTATAAGGCTAACGAGGTACTAAGCAAGTGCCAGAGAGCTAAAAAAAACATATATACGACTTAGGTGAGGTAGGAGTACAAGAACTACAGCCAGATAATAGTAGTGCAGAGGGGGGTCGTACGAAGGTTCGGTGCTGTGGTGTATACGGCAAGCCTGGTTATAATACACGCACTTGCTAAGAGGCTATAAAATCATCTGATTCAGCTGCTTCTGATGTAATTATAGTTAGTTCCTAATGTTGTAGTATGGTAATTGAGGATAGTTGTCGTAGGGTAGTGGGGAATTGACCACTCGCTTATTTTGACCACTCGCTTATAATGTACGTTACTTATAAATAAGGATTGTTTTGTCCGAGACGATTGCCAATGAGCCAAGTCCTTCAGGCTGACTTGAAGTGTCAAATCTCAACCCCCTCCCCCATTTTCCAACATCTTCAAGCCCAAATGTCTCAACCGCGTTTACCTCCCAATTTAACGTGTTCCCCATCATCCAAACCAGCGCTTTTAAGCCCTAATTGGCGCCTAACATTCGGATCGCAATCCTTTTTCCTCCAAAGCGAATTCCCGTCGTCCCGGGGTAGCCAGAAGCTCATCTCGCCCGCACCTTCCCGCTGGGGCTGTCAGGCTGCCAAAATCATGGCTGCTCAGTCTCGCACCTTCCCAACCTTCGGAAGCTCGATGGATTTGGCACGCACAATCTTTTCCGAAACGTCCCGCGTTCTCAGCCCTCTTTCCGCCGTCAGTCACGCAACCTCTGCCAGTGCATCGCGAGGGCCTTCTCCAGAGTGGCCACTTCTGTTCCTCGCGAGTGCTTCTTTCTACTCAAGTCACCCATCACATCATCTGTACTCCGTCCATCATTACACCGTCCCACGCATCATCATGGCGAGTGCCGACTCTTCGGACGAATGGAGACCCGGAGCGGATGGTCCAGACTCGGACCTATCCGACCTGGAAATTGCCGCGCCTCCGCCCCGACGGTTTTCCACGTTTGGGCAAGATTCCATGAACTCGATGGTAGCAACTGCGGCAGAAGACCGCGCTCTCACCAAGAGGAATCAAAAGGAACGAACGTTCAAGTCTCTGGTGCCTGGCACGGACCGACTCTACCTGTTATGGTCCAACGGTTTTGACTGGTTCCGTGTCAACACACTCAAGCAAAAGTCGGTTAACGTCAACCCTCTCTGCCTGATACACAACCGTTGTTGCAGGGCTGACATAGAACACCAGCCTTACCGACACGCCCAACGACTACCAACTCGAGCGATTTATTGATGGGATCGTTCGGCACATCGGCCGCCGGACCGCAACTGGGACCGCTGTGATCTCCGCCACGACCTTAAAGGGGGCAGTCGTCACTCTAGTGAAGCACTGCCACTTCACATAAAAGGATTTCAGTCATACTGTTCACCATCAGCTTCGCATCGGCATGTTCCCTTTCCCGCGTTATCTGCATCATGCTAACTGGTTCACCAACAGAGTCAACCATCGCGCAGTTGATCAACGATGGTCTGGCCACCAATGCCCAGATACGCGAGCCCCTTTGGATCACAAGCGACCTCATCCGCCGGATGAACACAGCGATCATCAAGGACGCCATGGAAGAGGGAACTATGAGCTGGGATTGCATTATTCTCAGTGTGGTGATCCTCTCTTTGCAGTCTGCGTTGTCCGCAAGGGCCGGGGAGATCGGAAGGTCACGGGACTACAAAGGGGAAGAGTACCTTGCGTACAAGGACATTGATATTCGCTGGGTGGACACCAATGATGGGAAAGGGAAGCTGTCGTGTGTCATCACACTCCGGGCCGAGAAGGGCAAGAAATAAGTGATTGCACCCGTGCTTGTGTTTGCCCTTAAAAGTTCCTTGTCTGCTCAAAAAGGTCCAGAACTGGTAGCTATGGACAAGAAACTGCACCTTTTGAACAACAACGAAGACCAGAAGCTGTCGCTGTTGTGGGGAGGGCGAAAACGTGAATTTGGACCTGGTAGTTCACGTTCTTTTTGGTCTATGTTTGCTGACTCAGCAGAGCTTTGGTAGCCAGAAACGGATCTCTCTTTTTTGGAGTACCCCTGCAGCTAAGAACGGCTCTTGAGGGAGCCAAAAATCCGTATGCTGGGCCGGTCGCGCAGGGGACGGCCAAAAAAATGGGGCCCTTCAAATGCCCTCTGAATGTGGATCCTTGGCTCAGTGCAAGCGTGAATGCAGTGGAAAAGGCAAATCTGGCGTATCGCTAATCTTTTACAATATTCCGGATTCATTCCTATTGTACCGAGCAAACGCTGTGCGGAAGGATCACACTCAGGGATGTACTTGCCGCTAAGGATCCCTGAGATCCACGCATAGAAACAGAAGGTTTGAATCGTGCACAGCATCTGGAGGACGGTGGGTGGGCCATACGCAGCGGCTTGCACTCCTTATCTAATCTATGGCGGGGCACTCTGGCCCTGTGGCTACAACGCCAACCTAGTTCGTGTGCCTACGGACTTGGACAAGCGCTCTGTGTGGGGAAGTTTGGCTGCGTAGTTTGGTTGTGTGGTTTGATGCGTGGTTTGATTGTGTGGTTTGACTGTGTTTGGTTGTGTGGTTTTGGCTGTGTGGTTTGGGCTGTGTGGTATGGCTGGCTGAATTGCTCACGGCTTCTAGTGGCCAATGGTTTCATTCTGATCTACTCCAAGGCTCAAGTCCTAAAGCGGACCTCGTCAGAAGCGCCTCACCTGTTCCAGACAAATCCGCCTACACGTCCAGACGTCGACAGCGTTGTGGTTCCAGTTTTAGGGAAGAGATCTGCGTCCAGCCCGGAGCTTCCAACACGAAAGCATCGGGGAACGCTCCCCAACAGCCCAATCCTCGACCGACTTCAAGACCAGGACGAGGCCATGGCAGTATTGATCAACCGCTCTATCTTGCCTGTTTATCCAAGACTACCTGTAAACAAGAGGCCTAGTGGGGATGAAAGGCCAGCCTCAGAATCCCTCGCTCTAGTGTACCTTCAATCCCTACATTATATGCTCTAAAACATGATGCCAGCATCATCATCAAGCTTTTTGCATATTCTTCATCTCCTCCAACTTCGCCTTCTTCTCCATCCGCGCGGCTCTCCACTCCTGTCCCCAATACCAGTTCACCACGGCAGACGGCGACACGGCTACCGTAATAAGGGCCAGACCCAGGAACGCCGGCGCAGGGCCGACATCAGCTACCATGGTCTCAACAAAGGCAACGCCGATAGCGCCCAGACCGCACCGCACCAAGTTGTTGATGGCGGTACTGCTGGCTCCTTTGCCGGGGCATAGGTCAGACACAAGCGTCTGGTTAAGCGCGAAGACGGCATTGCTCGCCGCTGCAATCAGGAACTGCAATACCAAGGGGACCACTATCCAGCCGGGCTTAGACGTAAAGGTGGTATCCGCAAGTGAGAAGCCGTACGCGGCCGTGGAGGCCGTGAACAGGCCCGCGATCCAGGGGAGGTGGCGCAGGCGCGCGTACTCAATCGGGAAGTCGGTTGGGACGTTCTTGGCCGGGAGCTTGTGCGTCGACGGCAGGTTGTTTGCGATCTTGTAGGCGACCTCAGCAGCTTTGTAATCGCGTGTCATGAGCTTGCCGGCTATGGTAGAGCCGACGATAGTACCGAAACCTGGAGTAAAGGTATCCACCCTTATTAGCTAGGTATTTGGGCCGGAGGCGCTCTGGTGGGATGTCTACGTACCATTGGGCAGGAACGCCAGACCAAGGAGAAGCTCGCTCAGACCAAAGCGTGACTTGAAGAGTCCCGTGGTACTGGATGTCACCATACTCCAAATGGCGTATACCACGCCGCCGAACAACAGGTTCAAGAGGATATCCCTCTCAGTCAGAAGCTTCAACGGCTCGATGAACGTCATGAGCGTCACCTTTTTACGCTGGACCGCGTCGTCCGGGTCCTGAATGTAAGGAGGCTCCTTGGTGAATCGTGCGATGAGTGGCTGATGGATGCCGGTGAGCCGCAGGGAGCCGTTGCCGGCGATGCTGCGCAGTGTCTCGGGCAGGAAGACGATAATCAGGATAATGACCAAGGCTGAAAGGATGACAAGGAAGACAAAGATAGACCGGAAGCCGAAGAAGTTAGCCAAGAGGCCGCCCAGGACGGGTCCGATGGCGATACTGAAGTTACGAACTGTCGGGGAATTACTGGTTAGCAATTCTGACTGAATGAATGTGAAGATCTATACCAGTCTTGCACTTACTGGCTTGGTAGAAGCTGATGAAAGCACCCCTTTCGGCTGGAGGAGAAATGTCCTGAATGACGCCGTTGCCTTTCCATATTATCAGATACGGTAACCTAGAAGCCAAGCAGGATGGTGAAGCACTTACCGATGCTAACAGTTGAAGCACTACCCGCCGCTTGTAGACCTCTGAAGATGAGTAGGACGGCGAAGTTGGGTGAAAAGCTGAGGGCAATGTTTGAAACAATATAGACCATGAAGGAAGCAATGTAAATAGGTCGTCGTCCCACCGTATCCGACAATGAACCCCAAAACAATGGCGACACGCCTTGAATAATCAGGTAAGACGTGATAGTCAACGAAACAGTGTCGATGCTGACATTGAGATCCTGTCCTCTTGTTAGCCACGATCTCGCCTGGAGGAATGCGCTTGCTCGGCTTGCCCTTGCAATGGCGTCTAGCGACGGGAAGTAGATGTTCGACGACAGGCCCGAGAACAGACCTGCAACGCCGATAATGCCAATGAGCAGCTTTTTTCGGCCTTTTGAGAAGACATGATACGCCTCTTCCGGTTTAGGGCCTGGGGGTGTCGGCTTTTGCTCAACGGTCGCCGGGAGCACCGCATTGTCATCACCAAAGGGGTTTTGTTGCTCATTCGCCGGTGATCCCACTCTATAAACATCATCGAACGGATTTGGCGGTATTTGCTGTTGCTCTCCCTTCAAACCGCCATCTGTTGGTATAGTTGGTGACACATGCTGATTCTGCCAACTTGGCTGATAAAATCCGCCCTGCGGGAAGTGACTCGCCCTTGACTGCCGGGCTGGTACCGGCACGTCATCGTGATAGCGCTCCGGGTCGTAATGCGGATCGACGGAGATGAGCTGAACGCCGGCAGCGGCTGCGACGTACAAACTGTTCCTGACGCTGCTCAAGTCGATAGTGGTTAGGCGACGGGAGGCACGAACAGCGGCGGCCGCTAGAGACTTGCGACGGTCCTGCGGTTCCATGTTAACTCTTTGAATGCACTTGATTTCAGCGCCCTGCCCCAGGCAGAGTCAAAGGAATCATAAGGCGGCCATCCGGTGTCTATAAGGGAGCTGTTAGCAAACTCCCAGGACCCGAGTCTGCGCCCCATGAGTGGATCGTCAAAGCACTGAGTCAAAAGGAACCACCTCTCGCCACCCTTTTTGTCGCTCGATTGACGAAGGGAGTGCGAGGTTGCGTAGCAGGGTGAAACTGACCCACTGTGACTGACTAGTGACACGTGTGAAACAGCATGTGGTTCTAGACTGCTTCGACAGCGCCAAACCAAAGTGGGGCCCCCGTCTTAGCACCCCCTAACATCAACCCTGTTGTCGCGGGATATGTCTGTCGACTCGTCTAGATGCTCGATGAGCGGTTGCGACGCGTCATGCCGGCACTTGGGGGCCACAGGTAATGCATGCATGCCAGGGAAGCTAGCATGAGATCGACCGGGACCAACAGTTTCCAAATTATGCCTGTCCTGCTCTCTTTCTGGTGTAGAAAGCTTCTTTACTTTACTGCATCATTTTGCAGTCGCCACCCCTGCCCCCCTTTCTCCCAAGCTAAGGTCTTGTACTCCAACGCCGCATACGCTCAACACCGGCGAGACCGGCTATCGCAGGACAGAATGGCTAGCCTTGCAAGTAGCAAGCGGAAAGCGCCTCCACCGCAGATCGATATTCTTGTTCCCCGGGACGGAGACGATGATGACGATGACAATGGGAGGGGAGGGCGGGAGACGCCCGCGCGGACAGCCACAATACCTCCAACGCCATCAGCAACGACGACGGTTCTGCCAAGCACATCCTCCTTTCCAGTACAAAGGACAACATCAGCGCCAGTGGCAACATCGCGAACGACGCCGGCAGGGCCGGCAAGTGCCTTAGGAACGATCACAGTGACTGCCCCGGCACAGACAACGACAGTCACCATGTTCGTGACCGGGAGCGCGAGCCAAGCAACCGTAACGGTAACGGCAACGCCGGTGAGCGCGATCCCTGTTGCTGAGACATCAGCGCCAGCTCCAAATCTGGGAGTCGATGCTGACATGCTGCAGATGGCCACCGCCGGGACTAGCGCTGCGTCTGCTGTGATGATCACGGACTCTGCTCAAACGAGCGGTGCGATGATCTTGGGAGCTGGTGCTAATTTTATCGCGGGGGTGGGAGTGGCAGGTATGCCTTCCTTCACAAGCCTGCCAGTCGTCGGGAAAAGGACGTTGCTGACTTGCTCTCAAAGCTGGACTGTCAGTTCTAGTGGTGGTTGCAATCATCATCTTGCGCAGAAAGAGACAGAAGAAGGAGCAACAGGTACGTAGCTAAGGTTAATCGCCGAGTATTGCCAACAGAGTCTCTAACACGGGAGTGTTCTCGCAGGAAAAGCAGTCAGGCTTTCCTTGATGGCGCAGGTCACGTCCAAAACAACGTCCTCTCAGATAATCGACTGCCTCCACGGTTCAGGGGTAATACACACACTTGCAGCATATGGATAGAAATAGACCATAGATATGTTGCGTATGGGAACACTCTTCTCTACATTTAGCAGTTCTTCAAGCTTATCCTAGAACCTGACGCTTACGGTTAAAGTCATAGGATCTGGAAGAGACCAGCATTGTACCCATCCGAGTCTATCTGGACCATAAATACAAAATTGAAGTTCTGCCTGACCCGAAGGATGAGGACTGCCTCGCCCCCTGATCCCGTTGCAGCAGATTCTCCTTGCTAGTACTCATCCGCTTATCCCAATCATCACTCCTGAAACTCTGCCGCTCTCCCACCATAGACGACGGATCGTATAGCTCGCTTTCCCTCCTCCAAGGAGGTCCTATGCAATCGCGGAGAAGCGACTTCCTAACACGAGCCAACCGTTCGCCGCGGATTGTACTGCCATCGTGGTCGACGGCCGACATGGCACCGGGTGCCCGCCCTCCCCTGCTGCTCTCGCCAGCTGACCGTGTTGAGTCGCCTCCTCCCCAGATTGTGCTTACCTGGTCTATGGCGTCCGCACGTCTCCCAAACCAGGTTAACCCCCCAGGGATCCGGCAGTCGCCATTTCCGGGTTTGTCCAATCTACTTCGGAGCCGCCGTCGGAGGAAGAGCACGGCGAGCACGCACGTGAGAGTTAGAACTAGGCGCCGAAGATGGCGTCAGTAGCTGCGAGTAGGAAGAAGCCTGGTGATATACTTACTTGCGGTGAGTACGACTGCGAGAGCGATGCTTGCCGTGGGAGAGAGCGCTTGAGGCCGCGAATCTGAGGATCCCATGACGGCGGCTGTCGGGTCATTGGTGGCAAGCGAATCGACGGCTTGGTCTCCTGTAGTCTGCGGGATACTTGCGGCGGGCAACTATGCCAGGCGTTCGGTCAGTTTGTTCTGTTAAACTAGCTTGCTATCAGATGGGTAATGAACTGGGACTTGGTTAACGGTAAGAGTGACAATGCCCTGTTTCCTGGTGCGGTCGTCGCCGTTGTCGTCCTCATCCTCTCGTCTCTGTATTCGCGCCATTTCTGTGTACGGCTGCGGCGTCATTTGGTTGGCGTTGTTCAAACGGAAGTCGGCTCGGGGCATCTCAATGCTGAGGGTCCTGGGCTAGTTTAACTGCCTGAGAGAGACAACACCGAATACAATACTACTGCCAAAATAAGCTCTTGAAACACCTGCTCCATGCATTCGAGACAAGCAGCAGAAAATCGTAGCCATGCACTGGCCGTTCATCGGGCAATTCGGCGGTTTCAGGATTAATTCAGCAGGGGGTTGCAAGCTCATCCCAGCTGCTCTCAGAGGGGT
The DNA here is from genome assembly GCA_033296685.1 of Parachaetomium inaequale. NCBI lineage: Eukaryota > Fungi > Ascomycota > Sordariomycetes > Sordariales > Chaetomiaceae > Parachaetomium > Parachaetomium inaequale. Next base: position 4,609 of record MU854614.1, on the reverse strand, counting down.
TGCTCACACTTCAAGTCATAATTAGGGCGTGTGCGCGAATGTGCGTCGCTGAAACTCTCCTGGAACATGATGGCGCCGTATCCTCAGCACAAGGGTGAACTTTTGATACGCACGGCAACAGAAAGCCCATGCTCTACAGCTGCTTGGCTACTTAGTCGCCCATACACCACTCTAGAATCCCTCTTTGGTTTCATTACTGCCTAAGTCTACTGCAACTTGTACCGACTCATTTAATTACCCTCCGACAAAAGCTCTCGGCATTATCTACGTTTCGCCTTGAGGTTCTCCAGGGGTATGAAGGTGAAGTTTCTTTCCTTGTGTCCACCCTCTCCCGTTACTGGACTTCCCGGTTTCAGACTACGTTAACACACTTGGGTAAGCTTGGCTACCGTCTACATTTCTAATTAGTCACCGCGTCTGATACTTCTGTCCAGTCTAGTTACTCTGTCAAGTACGATTCCATTGTCCATCGTTCTTATTGGATTGTGAAAGGAAAGTTATAAGGTAGCAACCTTGGCCGTTAACGTATCTGAATTTGAAAAATGAAAATTTGTTCTACATGGTATCAGCACAACACGCCCACCCAGTAGCGTAATGCCGGGTCTCTTAGAAAAACAGAAAGGAGGCAGCCCCGACTGCTGCCGCCGCCAGCCCAAGACGCATCGTTTTCAGGTCGAATGACATCACACCCGCCGAGGTTCCTGTGCTGCTGGCCTTGGGAGTGCTACCACCGGCTCCGCTGCCACTATTGCTGCCGGTTGGCGTGCTCGAACCCGAGGTGGTGAAGGCGGGTTTGGTCGCCTTGACAGTGACCCCGGCCACGGCCGTTATAGCCCCTGGTATGAAGGTCGTCGAGGAGAAGCTGCATTGCGAAATGATCTTATCCATGTCTTGTAATTTTTGTCAGCTACCTTTCGTTGTCCCTTGTTGATAGAGAGAAGTCAATCTGCTCCTACCGTCTGTCGTCTTGCCGTTCTGCGAGATGCACGCCGCACACAAGGCCGCAACGCTGCGCACGTTGAAGCTCGTGTTGTTGCAGATGCACTGCGCCTCGACGACTTCGTCCGACTCGTCGTCGGCGGTATTGTCATCGTCGGCCCGATGCCGGAGCCGGCGGCGCCTTGTCTCGGTGTCCGGGTCGACGTCGCACGTACTGGTCAGGGTGACCATAGGCCCACATATGGCCTTGCATGCATTGGGGACGTCGCTAGCCTTGAGCTCCTCGGCGTGGACGAGGGAGACGATGACTGCTAGGAAGAGCGTCGTGGCTGCTGTGGTATGCATTGTGGCGGAGATGGTACTTTGTGATGAATGGAGATGATGAGTTCGAGTGAGTTGGACAATGATGCTGCTCCCAACATCGGCAAAGGCGGCGAGGTTAAGCTATGGTTAAATACCATTGAGGGGACTGACGCTCGGAGTCGTCTCTGTTGCTCCTTGGGCCTTGGCTTCCAAGCTGGAACGGGGGCTGGAACGGGGATGAGGTCAGTGCCCCTGGCGCCGTCTGAGATTCGGATGGGTTCAGTTGCCGCGCACGGTTGTTGAAGTTGTCGCGCTTGCCTACGGAAAACATCTTGTTTCACCAACCAGAAATAGAAAGATCCGACTCACGGCAGCCCGACAATCCCTTGTTTTAGATCTATCTATCTCCGGCGGGGCGGAGATTGTACGAAAGATCTACCACGCAAAGCGTCTCGAAATCATGCGCTAATACTGCTGCATGGCAAGAATAACCGATGAGCGACCTCGTGCCTACCAGATTAGCTTGGGATCAGAGCCAAGGCCAACTGCCAAGGGGGCTGGCCCATAGTTACACCGTAACCTTATTCATACCTCACGGCTCACTGGCAGCTAAAAACGCACTAGGGTGGGCCAAACATAATTATATTATTGTCTGGACTCGGATTTAAACCAGTAAAATCTACAGGCCTAGACAAAGCGCCTGCTAGAACTAGAACCCACCGAAGGATAGCTAGAGGTATTAATTAACGACTCGGTGGACAACGGTAAACTCAAGCCGTTACGAGTCCAATGATGGTTTCGGACAATCCTGTACGGCGGGCAATGACAGCAGTGTGGTCGATAAACTTGTTGGCGCCAAAACTCGAGGAAAAACAGGGTGGCGATAAAGGTGGCGATGTTGTACGCAACAATGCTGGCGTCCGCCATGGTGACGATGGCAGCAGCAAAGGCAGGTACCTTGAGAGAGCATGCTCACGAGAACCACAGGCTAACGGTTTGATCGTCGTCGGCATAGGTCTCGGCATCTTCGGTGCCATCATGGAGACAATATATTTCTTCCGGCCGGTCACGGTAGAATCCGCCCCAGGAATGGGGTACGGGAAGTAGCGCTACACCACACATCTTCAGACGGCAGGAGACAGACCATCGATCTATCAATCCCAAAACAACCTCCAACCAGAGTAAAAGCTCGCAGGTAGGTACCAAGCCAAATCCTCAATCCCCATCGACCCCCCTCCCCATCCCAACCTCCACCACCAAAATCCCCAAATACCCCCCCAGCATCAAAACCCCCATCCACCTCCTCCCCCCGACCAACACCATCCCCAAAATCACCACCGCCGCCAACCAGACAACCCCCACCTCAAACAGCGTAAACCCCTCGGCAATCTGCGCCCAATCCCCACCCAGAAACAACACCCCCCCGCACAGCGTCACAAGAAAGATGTTGGACCCCACCGTGTTCGCCACCAAGATCCCCGGCTGGTGCCGCACCCCGCCGAGGATGGCGACAAACTTCTCCGGGAGAGTGGTCGCCAGCGAGAGGAGGGTGGTGCCCACGACGGTGTCGGAGAGGGACAGCTCGCGGCCGATCGTCGAGGCGCTGTGGGAGAGGATGTAGCTGGAGAGGAGGAGGGCGGAGACGCCGAGGGCGAGGTGGAGGATGTGGACGCGGAGGGGTTTGGGGCCCCGGGTTCTGGGGGGCTTGCGCCGGGGGCTGTTGAGGAGGGGCTGGTGGTGGTCGGGGTGTTGCTGCTCCGGGTCGGTTTCTTCGGCTGGGGAGGGGTGGGCGCGGTTGGGAGGGGAGGTCGCGCTATCGTCACTGTCATCTCTGTCGCTTTGGTTCTCGCTTTGGTTCTCGCTGTCGTTATCGCTGTCGCTGTCGCTGTCGCTGTCCGAGTCACTCTCTGGGGCGGTGAGCGTGCCCCGGTAGATGAGGGATGTCACTGAGCCGACGTAGGCGACAAAGATAAGGACCAAGAGCGAGCCGGTGATCCATGTGGGGATTGCCTTGATCGTTGCGAGGAGGGCCAGAAATAACGAGGTGGCGGCCAGGAGGAACGTGGTGTAGAGATCTTGGAGCTGCGATCAAACTCGACCTCGTTGATGAACAGCAGCCCCAGAGAGAACGAGGACAGAATATTGGCTATTGATGAACCAATGACATTCCCGAGGGCGAGATTCGACTGTTTCTGGGCCAGGGCGACAGCGACGACGACAAGCTGGGATGGTCAGCGGCGTCACGGTGTGGGCTAACCAACTCTGGACCTTTGCCCTTGGGTCATTGCACCTACCTCCTCCCATTCGGCATCGCAAGTCAGCAGGCCAATGAGTGTTGGGGACACACCGAGCCGTTTGGCGACAATTGCTGTGTGGTCGATGAACTTGTCGGCGCCATACTCGAGGAGAAACCGGCCGGCGATGAAGGACGAGATGTTGAACAGGAGCACGTCGGCATTCGGCATCGTCGGTGATCAGGGAAGCTCCAAAGATAAAAGAGCCTCAAGACTACAGTCAATTAGGTACTGTCCTCTCGACTTGGCCCGCGTTAGCCTGGCATCGTCGTTACTTGACAAATTCAACATCGGATGTGAGGGATAACGTTAGACAAAGGAAAGGGAACGTTTTCATTGGGTCGGGGAATACCGTTATTTTAGTGGGGCAAAACTAAGGGCATCGCCACATCTGCTCCAATCCCCGAACCGGGAACGCGAACGGGATCTGGTCCGGCAAAACATCGGGTGAACAATGAGGCGGTTCCGCTGAGTCAGCAATTGCAGTCGTGCACGAGGGGAGATTTTGCGAGCTGGCTCCGTGTGATGTTCATAGGTGTCTGTCCATCATCCGACCCTCTATGAAAAGTCCAGGGTCCCTAACCAGGCGAATGCCACCTACCTTGTACATTTGTGATACCCCTTCCGTGCCGCTCCTCCTCCGGTTCCCTGCCTTCCGGTTTCCTGACGAAGGAGAGTCTGACGCACCCAATCTAGTTTCTAGTTAGGATAAGTATTCGTGGCAATCTGTCCTGTCCCCTATAGGTTACTCTCAATAGATCGCAGCACCTCTCTATCGTCTCTCTAACTCTAGTAGTAGTAGATCGGCTATTACGAAGAGGTAACGTGAGACGAAGTATATTACCTCTGCTAATATATCTACTAAGCTAGGTATAGTTAGTATATATATAATACTATTTCTAATATACTCTATAACGAGTTAAGCTAACTAGTTACTAAGCGCTTACTATTCTTAATTCCCTGTAGTTTATATATAGTAAAGTAAGCTACCTAAATATTATTATTATTATTCCTACACCGCTCTGCCCGAGGGCTTGCCGGACCTTCTACAACTAATTACAAAGGAAAACCAT
>MU854613.1:0-30986 GCA_033296685.1 Parachaetomium inaequale | reverse complement strand
GTAGTGTGGAGTGCGCGACTCGCTTGTCTGCGCGGCTCGCTTATCATGTACGTTAACAGGAAGTTGTTATGGTCCATTCCAACCGTAATATCGAATCAATTAAAGGAAGAAAGAAGACGAAACTTGGCTAAGCTTCTTTTCACCGGTTTATTGTGCCATTTCTAACTCGACTTGAGTCGAGAGGGCGAAACCTTGCATAATTCTAGTAGACATGAACTGGTTTAACAGTTCTTCTCTCAAGTTGAGGGAAGCTAATGCTTCTCGGTATTTGTCAAAGGCTGGTCATTGCTAAGGTGCATATAAAAGCTTACTCCCCGAAATCCATCTTCGTACTTCAAATCACTGCCCTGATCGACACATGTATCTCGCATTCCACCATATTAGAAGGTAGTCCGATCACTATCCTCAGCCTATATTCCCCATCTACTTCCAGCATTGGCCCGACCCAGGGCCTGACTGGCGGCGGAAGTGGAACGGAGTTGACCTACTGATCTGAAAGAAGATTCGGGGATGTGCATCAGTCTACTTGTGGCTGGTGGTGGAAAAAGGAGAAAAAGCTTGAAGGACGACAGTGATCTCTTTTTTACTTCTACACCAGAGCATTGTTATTATTAACGGCTGTCAAGATCACCTGTGTGCTCAAGTCGATGTCCACACTTCCCGGGATATTCACAGCTTTCTAACAATATGAACCGCGTCGCATATCCGCTTCAAGAACTTCGCACAGCCAGATAACCAAGTAGAAGACTTCCCAGAGTCATCCAAGAACTTGTAATTGCGAACGCGCTCTGAACATCCGCCCTCAAAATAGACCAACAAACGCCAAACACCAGGCCCGCGGTAATGATCAAGACAACAACAATAAAGTAAATCGATCTCCAATGCCACCCTTCCTCGAAATACAACCCCCACCCCAGCGACAATTCCTCATGCGACGCTGCGAGCTGTCCGCACGCGCGCTTGGGGAGCTGGTTGAAGATCGTAGTCTGCACTTCAGAAATACATTGCGGGTGTTTGAAGTAGTGGATCAGGTAGTTGTCTCCAAAGACGGGGACGTACTTGGGCTGCACTTCTGGTGCAGGCCGACAGCGGTATTCGTTGCCTACCACACGACTGAGAGTGGGGAGGCAAACGCAGTCCGTGGAATGGCAGGTCTTGTTGTGGAGGTGGACCTGAACGAAGCCGCTGAGGTCGAGCTGAAACTAAACCCGGGTTATTAGTTTTGCAATGGCTGACGTGAGTAGCCAGCATAATAAACGTATGAGTTATAGGAGGAAGGGGGCGGGGGTGTAACCTACCCTAGTCAAGAGTAGCTTTGAGAGGTGCCGCAAACTGAGCCAAGAGATGATGCTCTTGTTTTTCCGGTACAACTCATTCAGAAACACAAACAGTTCCTTGTCTGTGCTCGCATGCAATATTCGTTCCTGGTGAAGTATGGTAGCGGTCTCGCCGTTGTGGATACAGCAGAGGAGATGGAGTAGATCGATCTCAGACGTTCCCGGGTTGTTTGCTTGGTGTCCATCATTGCGGAGGGGAAGTGGAATATCGTCGTTAACGCTGCCTCGACGCATCGAGTTGATCATTAGCTTCATCAGGTTGCTCAAGGCTGAGAAGCTTCTCGTGAGACTCCAGGGGTTTTGGTGACCAGAGTGGGAATCACCATTGTTGGCAGCCCGTAGTTCGGTCTCCAGGTCTCTCAACGAGCCTGGTACTAGCTCGGTGAAGTCGTCGTAAAGGTTGGCACCGCATTTCTATATTCTGGTCAGTAGAGCAGAACCTCAAGCTGGAAGAAGGATGCTCGTACACATTTCCATCTTACACGACCCTTTCCGGGAGGAACCTGTAGCTCCCAGGAAGGAAGTGGAAGAGAATCTATTAGGTAGTCGACAAAATTGGAAAGTGTCGCGGGAAATGCTTTGACTGGAACCATTTGGATGGAGAAACCGGCCCCTTCAGTGCGCTGAATCTCTTTGATATGCGGCGATGGCGACTCGACGTGACTTTGCGATGGCACCTCGGCGTGTGTTTGCGATGGCAAATCGACGGGATCTTGTGATGCCAACTTGATGTGATCTCGCGATGCCAACTCGACGTGATCTAGCGATGCCGACTCGACGAGAGTTGTGGAATACGTCGAGTCAAGCTCGGCATCTGCAGCGTGCGCGGCATCCCAGCGCGCGATGAACCTGCTGTGGTCTTCACACACTCGAATTAGTTTCAGTCTGCTGCCCAGACTCGGCAGTTTCTGGAAACTAAGACCGATTGCTGTGCTTACCATCAGACCCGGCCGGGACGTTGGGGTTTCTCGAGAACTGGATGCCGAGATAACGTATGTCGAGGGCGCTCGGGGAGTTATTGTGTCGGGAGGACCGGGAGAATATCGACGTCGAGAAACGCCGTTCGCGGCTCTGACCGTGACTTTGGTTGCTCTCAAATGCCCTGGCTCTCTCAACTTGGAATGCACCACGTGCACCCAACTGAAGCCTGTGGTGCCTGTCATCCCGCTGGCGCGGGCTCCTGTCGAAGTCGTCCAGTAGGTACTCTTTCCAGCACCGCCGGTAGTTCGCATAGAATGTCAAGTAGTGAAGCTTCGAGTACCTATCCCGCCAGAGCTTGATTCTCTGGATTGTACCGAGGCCCCGGACGTTGCCGTACGAGTCTGTCCTATGGTGGGTATCGGACCACACGACATCCACGTCGAACCAGTCGATCAGGTCTCTTTGCCTAATATCGCTCTGTAGCTGGATGGACCCCTCAATTGTAGTAAACTGGTACTTGACTTCGATCTCCTCGTCATGTACTACTATACCGACCGAGGTAAAGGTAGTGTATCGTATGCGGTGCGGCTTTTGGAAGCTGAGGTAGATCTCCATCTCCCGTGGGTCGCTGAACCGGCGATGCTGGGCATGCAGGGTATGGGGGATGAGCTCATTTGGGTTGTCGGATGGGACTGAACTGTAGGGTCAGCAAACGCGAACTGTAGCCAGTGTGCGGCGGTGGGGAGGCACAACGAGAAGCTTCCTTTTACAAGAGAAGACACTGGAATCCTCATGGGATGGACTTACGGAAGTGTTCAAGTATCTCGCCCGCGTGGCTACATTGCCACAGCAGCCGTCGTGGGTTGGCATCTACGATTTCCCAAGGGCCAAGGTACACCGTCTCTTCGCGCGGTGTGTGCTCGAATAACGTTCTAGCCAGCCCGGGGTGTTAGCCTAGTACGCTATGTATATGGTAGGGACGGGGAAGGACTCGGGATACGGCCACGGCGGCTAGGAGGCCTTACATTGTCGCGTGGTAATGGCCGGCGGGCCCGAGGTCTGGACTCGGAGGCACCTGGGAGGTCTGAGGGGCCGACGACTGGGCGGTCAGGGCGGAAATTTCTGTAGAGGTCCAGTCGGCCGAGCCGACATGTCGCCCACGGCGTGGCGGGGCGCTCGAAGCCGATGACATGAAGAATAAAGAGGAATCAGAGCGATACGGTGTGGCAACGGTCGGGCGACCGTAGGCTACCGGTATACCGCCGTTCTGTACGGGAGGCTGTCGCTGCACAACCGGGACCCAGAGAGCCGCGGGAGGCTTTGAGGGATTCGATGACCAGGCAGGATGACGTTTGGTTGCAGATGTTCGTCACAGGTTGTATGTTTCAGATGGGAGGCTCTCGCGTGATGAGGGCTAGGTTGAGGGTTCATGCAACATCCGAGCGGGGCCACACCCCCAGGCGGACAACAGGATTAACGTTACCCGGGCACCCACCTGTGGCTGAAAAGCTGAGTTGGCAGTCCGCGACACCATGGTTGGCTGAAATACGAAGCGCTGGGTGGCTTTAACGGCAGCACGTTATCAGGCTGAGGCTGCGAACCAAGCTTGGAGCCCAGCTCAGCCCCCGCGGATGCTCAACACCTCCATTTCATCACGAGTGTTCGACCGCTCAAGCACCATCATCATCGTTGTTGCTCACTACCTTACTGGGTACTATGGCGGAGCCGTTTGGCTTCGCCGTCGGGTCAGTCGGGATTGCCGCAGGTTCAGTCCCTGTTGAATGTTTCGAGGACGTCCAGCTGGGGTGACATCTTGGGCGAGACTTTTAAACAAGCCTGCTTTTGCTGAGCTACGCTCGGCTACGCTTATCTCAATCGCTGGGGAGAGGCAGTTTGGGCATCTTTACGACGATAGATCCTTAGTTCATAGAATAGGTTGCAATTAGACCAAGTCATCAAAGCGGCTTAGACATGCCTTGAATCAACAGCAACAACACAACAACCAATCAACCAAGGACTCCTAGCAAGACGCACACTCCATTCTGGAGGTAAGCATCATTGCCAGACTGACGTCATGAGTATAAATGTACTAGCTGGACTTCCATAGGAACCCCAACTAGATAGAGGGTTGGGGGATAAAGAGAAGAAAGGAATAAAAGGAAGAGAAGGACCGAACTTGATTATAGAGTCATATCTGACTTATAAGGGGCCGAGATAGCTTGGCCGATGGTTTCCTTACATGTATTGAACTGATCTGCTTACCTCGGCGTCTCAAGAGGTTTCAACTACACCTTTAAATAGAATACATGTAATGTGGAATACTACGGAGTGACTTGACGCCTGTGAATCATCTCAACAATAACCAGCTGCCCCATTGCAGGGCCATGTGCCGAGTATACCTCTGACCGCGGGATTCAGCCTCCACTCTTTGCCTGCCCACGTAGGCAGCCCTAGTCTCCGTGCATTTCGTGGGATGCTGAGTTGCCCTGTTTGGTATGTCATGTTGCTTCCCAGCCCAGTTGTGGATCGGCGTCTGAGCCGGTCCTCCGGTCCTCGGCCAGCTCAACCCCGCTTCCCTGCCGAGTCCACCCTCCGATGGCCACTCTTGACACGAGAATGGCCCGAGAGAAGCCGCAGGGAACGCCGAGGTCCTTATCAGATGATCTCAGATCCGCTGCTGCCCGGCCGCCCAACCTAGAAGTGTTTCCCAGGAGACAGAAGCACAGCGAAATAAGTCACTAAATTATATTCATCACATCTCACTTCCGGATCTGTCAAGCCTTACAAACAAACAAAACCACCACGATGGCGGCCCCCGCAACCCTCTTCACCAACGGCAAGATCTTCCAGTCCGGCGTCCAGCCGGGCACCAACGCCGGCCCGCACCGCCCGCCAACCTTTGCATCCTGCATGCTCATCCGCGGCTCCGAGATCTCGCACGTCGGCGCCGCCACCGACTTACCCATCACCTCCGCCCTCACTTCCCCAGACACCACAATCCACGACCTCCAGGGCAAAACCCTCCTCCCGGGCTTCGTCGACGGGCACATGCACCTGATGCTGCTGGGGCAGGCGCTCAACAAACTCGACCTCGGCCGGTGCAAGTCCCTCGCCGACATCCGCTCCGCGGTCCGCGCCCACTCGGCAGCCCTCCCCGACGCGCCGCGCATCTTGTGCCGCGGCTGGATGCACAGCATGACGCCTGGCGGCGGGGCGCGCGCGGCAGACCTGGACGATCTCGACGTGACGGGGCGGAACAGGCCTGTTTTGATCGACTCCAAGGACTTGCACTCGACGTGGTGCAACACGGCGGGGATTGAGGAGTTGGGTGCCAAGGACTGGAAGGATGTGCCGGGGGGGGTTATTGAGCGGGATGCGGAGGGCAGGTTGACGGGGGTGTTTAGCGAGGCGGCGAATATCACGTACGTGTGGCCGTTCCTGGCACGGGTGGCGAGCATGGAGGAACGGATGGCGGCGATTGAGGCGGCCGTGGCGGCGTACCATGAGGCGGGGTATACGGGGATGATTGATATGGCGATGGATGAGGGGGGGTGGGAGGCGCTGCTGGCGCTGAGGGAGAAGGAGGGGGGGAGGATTCCGATGAGGATTGCGGCGTATTGGTTGGTGAAGCCGTGCGAGAGGGTGGAGGAGATGGTGCAGCAGGTTGAGCGGGCGATCGAGTTGGCGGGGGCGTCCAATGCCGACACGGCGCCGGATTGCAGGGTCGTGGGGATCAAGGTCATCTGTGATGGTATTGTGGACGCGTGCACAGCTGGCCTGTCGGAGCCGTACGCGCACAATGGGCATGTGGAGGTGCCTCTGTGGACGGCCGAGCAGTTGGAGCCGGTCGTGAAGAAGGCCGACGCGGCTGGGTTGCAGGTTGCGCTGCATGCTATCGGAGATGCCACTGTCAAGATGGTGGTGGACATCTTGACCAAGTTCGCGAGTCCAGAGCGCCGGCCGCGCGTGGAGCATCTCGAGTTGACGACCGAGGAGGATGTGGCGCGTCTCGGGAAGGGCCGCATCACGGCGTCGATCCAGCCTGTGCATGCCGACCCGGCGATCCTGAAGGCATGGCCACGGCTGTTGGGGGAGCATCGGTGCGGGCGGGCGTTCGCCTACCGCGAGTTTTCGGATCTAGGCGCGCCGCTTGCGCTCGGGAGCGATGCCCCGACCGCTCCGCACACGCCGCTAGGGAACATCTATGTCGGAACAACAAGGAGGTCGTACCGGGAGCCCGAGATGGAGACGACGGTGAACCCGCACTTCGCGCTCGGATTGTGTGAGGCGGTGGCGGCGGCGACAGAAGGCGCGGCGTACAGCTGCTTTGACGACCACAGGATAGGGGTTCTCAAGCAGGGGCACAAGGCCGATTTCGTGGTGGTCGAGATGGAGTGGGAAAAGGAGAAGCTGATGGAGGCAAAGGTGGTAGAGACTTGGTTCGACGGCGCCAGGGTATGGTCGGCGTAGGGCTAGCGAGAATACTAGGGGGCAAACAAGGTGTCCGCGCCTGAAATTCCGCCGTCATTGTACACACCCTTAGTCGTACGTATAGTACTGCCTTGGCCAGATATTCATAGCCGTCTTTCGCCCCGTCTCAAGGGGCAGACCGGCATGGTTCGTGCGCGGGTCTCCAGTTCCGTTGGCATGCAGGTTCACCCAGAATATGGCGTTCCCTGCCACCGGCCTGAACGCCAGTCCGCCATCCTCGTGCTTTCTCCACAGCGGCTTGGCCTCCTGTTTTTCCTCTGTTACCGCCCCCTGCCACATGACCTCGCCGAGGGGACTCGAGGACGAGATGGGCTTCGCAAAGGGGAAGTGAGTCTCCCCGCCGGTGCAGGTGTCCTCCAGGATGGCGAAGAAGCTCGCCACTCGATTCCACTTCCGGGGGCTGCCGTCCGGAGCCCACTGCGGGGAGTCGAACCAGTCGTGGTGCACGTTGAATCTCTGCCCCGAGCTGTACCGGACCAGCTGCGGAGGCCCCATCTCGTCCCACCCGTCCCGCAGCATGGTGCCCAGGAAGGTGCGCGTGCGGTTGAGGACGCACATGACGGTTGGGTCATCGCGCGGCAAGCCGGCCGAGCTTGATGTTCGATCAGACGTTTGTTGTTGACGGCCGTGCTTGGTCACCTGGGACGGGGCGAACTTGGGCTCGGCTGTCTCGAGGAGGGATGTAATCTCGGCGGGCGTGATGAGGTCGTGGATGTAGATGATTAGGGGCTCCAACGAGACCAGCTCGGTTCTGTATGTGTGGGAAGTGTCGCATACAAAGGGCGTCTCGGGGGCCGATGTCGTGTTCAAGTTGGTGTGGTTCTTGAAGAATGGGAAGGCGAAGGGGTAGTCTGGTATGGGGAAGTCGCCGATGAAGGAGGTAAGGCGAGGAGACGTGAGGTTTGGGAGATACGGTAGGCCCAGACCGAGAAGGAGCCCGCCGGCCCAGATGCCGGCAGCTTTGGCGATGCTGGTTCCCGTCATGGATGATGGCAATGGCTCACTGAGTCCTCAACAGCCGCTAGTGGTAAGCTGCGCGATTGATGGTAGCAGAAGAGTTGCTGCTTGTATTATTTGAGGCGCGAACAGGTATAGGGAAACGCGAAAGAGAAGCGAGAGAGGGGCCCCCGAGACCGAGCTTGGTATTTGACGGCGGAGAGTCCCCTTCAAGGCCCCCTTGCTTCCATTGCTGCCCATCTTCAACACCCAGGAGCGTGGTCTTCCGAGGATCGAATGCTACTGGCTGGCAGGTAGGAATGCCGAATATCCACGCTGCCATCCCGATCGACGCGTGCATAACAAGGGAGATGTTGGGAGGGTGTCACAGAACCGTGAGTGGTTCCAGTGGCCTGTCCGGAGTGCACATCCCCTCGCCGGTCTGGCTTGGTCATTGGGCAGATTCCAGGAACTGTCGTGTCTGTGTTTGATCAAATGAGGTCCAAGACTGCAAAATCGGGTATTATCCCGGAGAGCCGTTGGATACTGGGGGGACGTTGGCCCAGACTGGAAGCCCCCTCGGCCAGTCCAGTCCCGTCTGGGCATCTCGGAAGCACTGCAGCGGGCGCCGAGCCTTTCAGTCCACCAATCCACATGGCCGCCGACCGGCCGCAGCTTGGCAGGGGTCCTCGACCCGGTTTCCCACGCGAGAAGATGGCACAACTGCTTCTCTTCGGCACGGCACGGGAACACTAGCGTTCATGGTGGGTCAAGATGTTCAGCTGACCGGGCCGGTGGATTTTGTTTGGGCCGTTGTGAGCACGACATACCTCCTACTGCGAGTCCGGGTGTGTTTCGAACACCTTTGAGCTGGTCTGTTTGGCGGTTTCGTAATCTGAAAGAACATTTTGACGACTGTGGAGGATTGGTCTCGAATGAGGGTTGAATGTCGAGACTCAAGTGATTGCATATAAGTAAACTACCAAGCAACCAGTAGCGCACATAGATTGGACGCCTGTAGCCGCTGTCTTGGGTCGTCGGTTGGACAATTCTCATCTCTGTATACATCACTCTGATAGGGTTGGAAGAAATCAATGCTCCAAGATCTACCTGGTATGAATAACCGAAACGATACCACTCGATACTTAGGTGGCCGATGTCAAGCACGTAGACTGAGGCACTTATGTAGGTAGGTAGCTATTAGGGAACGAGCGAGATTGATGGTGCTCATTACATATAATTCGGCTGCCATGAACGTCGGCTCATGCAGCGAGTCACACCGTCAGCCAAACCCATGACATTCTAGAACTTTGCCAGAAACAGATCATTGCCTACAAGAGTATCCCTTCTAGACCCATATAATCAACTTATCAGAATCATCAAAGAAACGGTAAGCGGCCTCGGGCGGCCCCAACCCTACGCCTCCGGGTATGACATCGTAGAAGGCGTCGATCACGTTGGCTGTGCCGAGGAGGATGCTTCAGCTGCCTGCTACTAGTACATGTAGGTGGCGGACGGAAGCCAGACCCAAGCCACCGCTGCCGATGACAGCTACAACTCGGCGGGGTATGGACATTTTTGACCTCGAGGTCTATGGAGTATTAGCTGTGCCATGTGCCTTAAGGCAGCTGTGGTTTTCGGAAGTGTCAAGAGGACGGCTCTCGAGATCTCATCAGGGAGAGCTGCCACACCCCGGCAAAGTCATCCTGATCTTCGGATCCGAAGGGTCTCGCTTGGGAATTCTGCAGGCAAACCTAGTAGGCTTGACAGGAAAGTCCCCCGCAATTCCTCGCCGTATACCATTGCTCTGGCATAAGCCTGAAACAACCCCGGCCGCCACGGCCCCACCAGGCGTGTTCAGGATCTCCGCCGGCGTCTGAGCACCGAGTCCGGAGACCGGCAGGGCCCGGTGTGGGGGCCCGCTCTCCGGGGATACCGGGTCTTGGACGGCATGTCATGCCATACCTTGGGTCATCGACTATTCCTAGCAGCAGCTCCCGATCGTTGGGGCAATAGAGTACCTAGGTATCAGTAGTGGGTTCGCTCTGCTCAATGTGTGTTCGTTGGGGGCGACAGGTCGGCATGAAAAAGGAATCTCGACTGTGTTAAGTTGCTCGAGAAGGGCTAGGTAAGTCATATCGAAAGGTACAGTGTATGTTAGCTTGGGCTTTTTTGCTGGGTAATAACTATATAGATTGGTTCTGGCAGACGCAAGAGTGTTGCGATTCCAAGACATTTGCTGTAGCACAAAATATGTCGTGCAGACCTGTCTCAGTTGTAACTGGCAGCTGGGGTAACAACACACCTTTTGAAGCTGGCTGCGTTGGTCAAACAAACGCAACTCCTTGAGACCCGAGGTTGATGTGCGAGTCAGATTTGATTCAACGCGGGTTGGAGTTAGTGCAGCTCAAGGACAGCATCGTTTTGCTCGTGGTGAAGGTAACCGAGAAGTACGGAGTACTCCGAACCAATTTGGAAGAAGCGGCCTCCACGGCATGGAGTTCTCCGTTGGTGCTTCACTTTGAATGCCACGACGTTGGGGCTCCTCTCGCCTCAGGTCGCAGCTCGCGGATGTCCAGCCGACGCGGGGAGCCGGAGTCCAGTCCAGACCTGATCGACATTCCCAATGCAGCAGTCCATGCCGTTTCACAGACATCCAGAGGGGCCCCGTCGCAATCCGAAACTGGAAATGTCGTTACTTGAATTTCGAAGCATTGCGTTTGCAAGGGAAGCCCTGCCTCCTGTGGCGACCAGTGATGTTTGAAGAAGCGGTTCGAGAAGGCATCGATTTGGAGTTGAGTGGGACGCCCTGGGCGAGTCCTTGAAACAGCGAGGGTCCTGTCCTGCCCTCGTGGTTCACAGGCGGCGCCGGCTTCAGCTTTGTCAGACAGACTGCGAGCCGCACGACTCAGGGTCCCCGCTGACGTGCCGAACACCGAAGAGTTGCAGTGCCGCCGTTTGGCGGAATCTTGGCATTGCCGCGATGCGGGGTAGCTTGAAGGCTTGCGAAGCCGCGGCTGGGTTTCGAGGAGGCTGGAGCATGGCGCTGAAAAAAAATGAGACAGAGGCGTAAACAGTGGGATTATTAATAAACCAACAAAAGCTGTGCCCTCGAGATCCTGCAGACGCGGCCCCGGAGTCCTCGGGACGGTGGCAGACGAGGCCAGGTAGAATAAACACGGTCGAAGTTGGTCAAATCCACAGGGCTTGCCGCTTCTCATTGGGGGAAGGGTGACGCAGCTGATGCGAGGCAGCGCTAATCTCCGCTGCAGGCGCCCATGACGCTGTGCCCTACGTCATAGCGAGGGCCCCTTGCACCAATCTGGCAGATCTGGAAATGCCCACTTCCAGCCGTGAAAGCCTGGCTCCGCCAAGCAGCCTTGACCTTGAACTCTCACTCTCTGTGCCCTGCTGCGAAGGAACCACGACAGAACCACCAGCCGTTCCCTCCCCGCTGCATACCTGCATCGTCTCTTTTGACCGGCTGATTCTCAAAAGTTTTTTTTCATCTCACATTTGGCTCGCTTTGCAGGGCCTGCTCTGCTGAACTGCCCCCTGTCATCCGAGCTGTCTCGGACGAGTTGCGGGTGCCATTCTGGGCCATTTGGGCGCACCACTCACCAGGTGACCACTCGCCTGGCACTCGACCGAATTTGCCCGATGATGAAAACGATGATGACAGCGGGTGCCTGAGCAAAAAAGAAACGACAGACGGCGCCCTGGGAAGGCCCTTATCCCCCGCATCACTCACCCTGATCGGTTACATCCCTCTGCGCGTCAGTGCCTTGGTTGCAGCCAGTGACCTCAACCCTCACCCGTCCCTTATTTGGTCCTTGGACCCTTGCTCTTTCCTGCATCGTCCCTGTTTAAGCCTTGCATCTCGCTGCAATCCCCGCCACGCCGGTCTTCCATATCCATCCTCTCGCCATCCACCAACCGCCAACACCACCGGCCATTTCGCCCAGTCTCAACCCGCCCGCCGTTGTCGCTCCGCCGCTGCCGGCATTCTGAGCATCCAGAACAGACTTTTCGTCGTCCGAGGCCCGCCGGTATTTTTTTTTCGGCGCCATTCGACGCCGCTGAGCTGCGCTGCCGATCCCCGGTTTTTTTGGTGGAATCGATCCCTTCCCGCCCAGGTGCTCTCGGTGCCCCTCCACCTCTTGTCCCTCAACACGACAAGGATAAAAAGAGGAAAGTGGAAAGCAAACGTCGCACACGCCCAACATGTCGACAATACAGCAACTTAAGAACTTCATTCGCCATGGTAGGTTCTCCCCCATCCGATGCGGCACGCAGGAGCCGGTTGCGCTGCCCGCGCTTCGCGCTCGGGTCGCCTTGGTGCTGCGCGGCACTGCACAGCTCGCCACAAGGCGTTTTCGGACCGACGAGCTGATGTCATGGCCGTCGCACAGGCAAGCAGGCGCGCGTGGTCGACGACCCTCCGCCAAAACAGCAGCAGCCCGCCACCAAGAACACCATGGCGGCGCGAGTCACAGAACCCATCTTCGGCACAGCGTCTGCCGCGAAATCCGAGGCTGCGTCCCACCACGAACCCGCCCAGGCCCAAGCGATAGACGTCAAGACGAAGCACCACAAGCGCGTCCCCGACGAGAACATCGCAAAACTCGTGGCCGAGGAGAATGAGAGCAAGAGCAAGTTCCCGCACTACCCGGGCCTCGAGCGGTGGGAACTGCTCGAGAAGATGGGCGATGGCGCATTCAGCAACGTCTACCGCGCCCGCGACCGCGAGGGGAACACCGGCGAGGTCGCCATCAAGGTCGTCCGCAAATTCGAGATGAACAGCATGCAGGTACGTGACACAACGGGGACCCGCGCTGCTTCTTTTTGCCCGCCCCTTTTCCTTGCGTGGTGCCGCTCTTTTTTCTCGTTTCGCCCAAGCGCCCTTTACCGACTCCAGGGCCTATTCTTAGAGTAACAAACATCTTCATCCCGACTTTAAGCCAAAGGCCCCAAGGGCCGCAGAGGTGCGAGGAATCTCCTTCCCTTTGTCACATTTTGAGTGTGTCGGTTTCATCAAGGCCGGCCTCGAGTCACTGTCGAGGCTGTCGGTTCCCTGCTTTTACCTCCGAGTCAAGCGCCGGAGATGTTGCGATCGATCCGCTCTGTAAATGTTGAATGAGGCTAACAATGGCTGCAGAGGGCGAACATCCTTAAGGAGGTGCAAATCATGCGCCAGATCGACCACCCCAACATCGTCAGGCTGATCGACTTTTCCGAGTCGCGCCAGTACTACTACATCATCCTCGAGCTTGCGCCTGGGGGCGAGCTGTTCCACCAGATTGTGCGCCTGACCTACTTTAGCGAGGACCTATCGCGGCACGTCATCACCCAGGTTGCAAACGCGCTGGAGTACCTGCACGAGGAGCGGGGAATCGTGCATCGGTAAGATCACCCCTGGTCTGAGGCCATGCATTTACTGACAGGCTCGACAGCGACATCAAGCCAGAAAATATCCTCTTCAACCCCATCCCGTTTGCCCCATCCCAGAACCCGCAACCCAAGCAGCCTGGGGACGAAGACAAGGTGGATGAGGGTGAATTTGTGAAGGGGGTCGGCGCCGGCGGCATCGGGCAGATCAAGATTGCCGATTTTGGCCTCTCCAAGATTGTGTGGGACAACCAGACCATGACACCCTGCGGTACCGTCGGGTATACAGCACCCGAGATTGTCAAGGATGAACGGTACTCAAAGTCGGTCGACATGTGGGCGATGGGCTGTGTGCTGTACACGCTGCTCTGCGGGTTCCCGCCATTTTACGACGAGAGCATCGAGGTGCTCACCGAGAAGGTCGCCAAGGGCCAGTACACCTTCCTCTCGCCTTGGTGGGACGACATCAGCAAATCGGCCCAGGACCTCATCTCCCACCTTCTCTGCGTGGACCCCGAGAAGCGCTTCACAATCAAGGAGTTCCTCGCCCACCCCTGGATCCGCGAGCCGGGCCCCACACCACGCGACGAGCGCAAGGCGGCACTGTCGGCCGACCAGCCCCTGCGCGCCTTCGACGTGAGCAAGCTCGTCGACGGCGAGAAGCGCTACGACTTCCGCTCCCCGGCCGCCATCAACCTGCGCGAGGTCTTTGACGTCGGCTACGCCGTCCACCGCCAGGAGGAGGAGGGCAAGCGACGCAAGCAGGTCGGCGCCAAGGCCACCGGCGGCGGCATGTCGCGCCTCGGCGGGCTCAACGAGACGCTCGACGAGGAGATGGCCGACGAGGACGACACCCAGGCCGAGTACGCCCACAAGGTCCCCGCCGGCAACAACAACGCGACGCAGCAGCTCGAGCAGAGCATGCGCGACACGCAGATCCGCGACCAGCAGGAACAGCGCGGCCGCGAGCGCGAGAGGAAGGCGCACCCCCCGCCCGCCGCCGCCGCCGCCGCCGACCAGCAGCGCGGCTACGGCCAGCACTCGGCGACTGTTGCGGCGGCTGCCAGGCAGCAGGTGCGCGAGCGCAACAGGCAGAAGGGCGCGTTTGAGCTGAACTTGGACGGGGCGACCCTGCTGGGTCGTCGCGGCGTCAAGCCGGCTGCGCAGATGGCTTAGGATGTCACTGCTGCTGCTGCTGGGCAGCTGGAGTCCGGACTCTCTCCGTGTCTGATCGGAGGCGGAGATGGTGGTGGTTGTGGCACGCCGGCCACGCCAGCCACGCCGCAGGTTGAGGTGCCCGCCGTCGTGGAGCCGCTTTCTATTGACCTGGCGAGGGCGGTGAGGCGCAGTAGGCGGTCGCTTACTGAGTGAAAGAACCACGGTTGTGGAGATTGGGGGAGAAGCGTCGAGGCGCGGGGGTTGCGGCGGCTGGGTAGGCTGGAGGATGGGGACAGTGTTGGTGATATGCAGCGGACTGGGGAAAGAGGGGGCTTGGTAACAGCATTGTTTAGGTATACTCTGCTTTGTTCTTTTCCGTCGTTTCTTCTCTTCGCTGGGGTGTGACTGACCACGTTCGTTTTTTTATGCCGTGTCATGTAATGCATTGGTTGGGCTCGCTGACGGCTGTGTGTCTGCAGAGACCGGCCGGGGTTATTCATATATGTAGGGATCTCATGGGTGGTGTTGGGAGGTATTCTTTAATTAACTTCTGATCTTAAAAATCTTTCCCGTGTTAATGTTGGTTGAAATTATGCTCGGCTTTCTATGGGTAAAGTTATGGCTTGTGTGGTCTGGTTTGGAAGACCGTTGCAAGGAGAGCCCAGCTGGCCGCTTTGTCTCCGTCTCAATCTCGTGTGCCTTGTGTGCTGAGGTCTGTGGTACGGAGCCAAGAATGATGTCAGACAGCGGCTGAGATCACGTCTTTGAGCCTCCTTGTCTGTTGGGTGACGTCTTTGAGCACGAGTCGAAGATTCAGGGGTACAGTACACTTACCCCTGAGTTGGACCCTAACCCTGATTCTGAAGGCTCTTGTCTCTGCTCGACCTTGAGCGCGCTCTTCAGACACTCTGGGTATCAACATAGGAAATTTCATGTGAGCACATGCGAGATGAACTGCCAGAGTTTAATCCATCGCCTCATTACCGCGAGCTGCACTCCGCAGCCCACTCCGTATCGTACAATCCATGTCCCATTCCATCTACCTAAGCTCCCATCGGACTTATGACTTCCCACCACCCAACCACCGCTCAATCTTCTCCCTCGCCTCCTCCGCACTCCCCCTCAAATCCCACTCCTCCGCCCCATCCCCAGCCCCCTCACCCGCCGCCGCACGCTGTCGCACCCTGTCACTCCACCAATTCCACTCCCCCCTCCTCACCACCGCCTCGGTATCCGCCCCAGGCTTGCCCTGCAGCTCCCGGATTAAAACATCCCCGGCAAGGACGATATACCGCGTCGCAATCACCGCGCGACAGGCGCGCACCAGGGGCGTGTCGGTCGAGAACTCCGCGGTCGGCGGGCCCTGCAGGCCCTCCGAGATGCACGTCGCCGCGCGCCAGGCGCCGTCCGCGGGGAACATGTCCGCCGCGACGAGGCGCGCGAGGAGGGTGTGCGTGTTGAGGGCGGCAGTGCACTCCTCGATGGGGGAGGTGTGGTTCGCTGTGTGGTGGGCTGGTTAGGTAACAGGGAAGGGAAGGGGGGAGGGGGTGGGGGACGTACGGTGGAAGGAGCGCCAGATCTCGGCGGCGTGCCAGTCGAGGTTTTCGGAGGACCAGCCTAGTTGGGGGTTCTGGTGGTGGGTTGGTGAGCACGTACTAATCTTTTGCGATGGGGAAGGAGGTAAAGGAAGGGAGACTACCTCGGGGTCAAAGTCTGACGCAGCGCTCTTCTTCAAGCCGATCAAGAGGTGGGCAAGCCGCTTGTGTGCCGGGTCCCGCCATGGTATGGCGCCGGCCAGCTCAAAGACGTGGTCGACTACGGCCCCAACGACGTCCTTGACCCCGTGGTCGGGGAGGTTTCGGTAGAAAGAGTCGTCGGGCGGGAAGAGCCTGTTGCTGTAGTATGCGCGGATGTCCCGCACCGCTCCGTCCACGGCCTCGCTGTCATCGCCAGGGGCGAGGAGCATCTTCTTGATAATGGCCAGTGTGTCGGTTTCGATGGGGAATGTCATGTCGACAATCTCGGCTGCCATTTCGTCGATGCGGGTGAGCCACGAGGGCGTTGCTTGGGCGGAAGAAGTCATGGTGAGTACTAGTTGTGGTGGTTGTGTTGTGTGACTTGTGTCTAGCAGTGAGCGAGTGTTACCATTCGAACACTGGCCTGAAATGTATTCCGTGTTGAAGATGAGTTCAACATTGAGGTAGGTCCGATTTTGGAAAGAGGTTTCAGCAACGCATTATAAAGCAAACGGGGTGGGAAGACGTCATTTGGCCGTGGTTGTAGACGGCGTTGCGAGATGGGGAAGTCGACATCCCACGACCAAATTACCAACCGGGGTCGTGGGATTTGGCGCTGGATCACTTGGTCGAGGCCGTCTTGATGTGGGGTTGTCTCAGGGGCTTACTGCAACGAATCGGGGCCCTCATCTCGAGCGGCACAGAAGAGCAACTGTACGGCGCCAGCCAGGATGGAACGGCTAAGCAAGGCCGGCCAGATGTGGCACGGGCATCAAGGTCGATGCCGGAGAGCGGGGACACTGCCAAGTTTCCAGTCTGGTTCTAACCACCACAAGCGAGAAGGAGCAGCAGGATCTCGGGGCCCACTACAGATCCTATCCATCCACCGCCGGGTGAAACAGATTAACAGTGACCATCGTGACCTCGTCGGGTGGAGATTTCTCGAGGTGTGCCCGGAATAGCACGCCGCCGCCGCCGCCGCCGCCGCCGCCAGGAACCCCTTGGCCGGTTTGAGGTTTCCGGGAGTCCAAGCCTCAAGGTCGCCGGCCGTCCCGGTGGGTTGCTCTCTAACAGCGGGAAGCTATCATTCGGCCATGGAACCTACCATAGCTGTGCTCGGCGGAGTCGGCACATGTTGGCCGCGTGGTCGACGGCTCTTCCGTGTTCCAGAGTCCCAAGTCGAGGCATGGGTGGACCTTCGTGCGGTTGCAGAGCAGTGAAGATGCTACAGCCCAGCGCATCCTCCCTGTCTGAGCCTGGCCCGAGACCGCGGTGAGAGGTCTGAGCCTTTGCGGTCAGTCAACCTTGACCTTGTGGAGATGGCTGCAGCTGGCTCGTGAAGTAGGACACTCCTCTGTCGATACATTTGCATATCCACAGGTTGAAAGAACATAAAGACTCCTTGACACTCCCGGCAAAGGTCGTCTTCTTTCTCCAAGCAAGCAAGCAATACAAACCACAAGCATAGCAAACAGCACTCACTCAACAACTTTAACTCACTCTCACCACACACTACCTTACTTTCCACACAATGTCTAACCGCGGAGAGTCCTCCAGGCGCAACACGGATCCCGCCAGAGCCGGTGACGTTGTGAGCAACGAGCCCAACTTTCCTTCATCGTTTCCTTGAATACCGGATTGACACGAGCCCTTCTAGCAATACCGCACTTCCCGCGGCCCCCTTGCCGCCCGCGTCGTGGACGATGAAGTCCGGCGCGCCCCTGACCCGCGTGATACTCGCCGGAGCGGGTACCCGAGCGAGTACCGCAACCAGGAGGGCCGCCCCCCCAACACCCGCCGCAACTTCAGGGAGGACGAAGTACGCGATGGCGAGCGCCTCTACGAAGTTCCCGTCGGCTCCCGGGATTTCGACTATGACCGCCGCACGGCCACTCTCCAGCAGGTCCGCCGCGCCGACCCTGCCACTGTGCACCGCAACGACCGGGACCGCGTAGTCCGGAACCCGCCCAACGACCCCGGCCCGCACAGGGCGGTGGTGGCTGCTCGCCCGACCGGCGGCCCTAGCAGGGGCCCCATCGGCGTCATCTCTCACCCGCCCGATAACCCGAGGGGGTATGACCGGGCGACGCTGGAACCCATTGGTCGGGACGGGCGGGCGCAGCAGGCGAGGCATCGCGATGTGCACGACGGTAACCACTCGAGCTGGCCGCCGCGTGGTGAGACGTCTGGGGGTCTGACCAGGATGGAGACCAGCTTTGACCGGCGGGAGCCGCGGGCGGAGCGCCGTCGGAGGCGGGACGACTAGTTCCCAGGGGTTGGCACCTACCAGGCGCTGGTCCCTGTGGTGTTGGTCAAACCACTTACCTGCAGTGGTAGTAGATAATATAGAATGATAGATCCGGCAGCTGGTTCTGCCTCGTTAGCCACTCTACCCATCGTTCTGACCCTTAGAACCTTGAGTGAAACCCCTTTCCCCCTCGGTCAGGCTAACGAAGAAACAAGGGGGGGTTAGCAACTTTCTTTTCTTCTTTTTTTAGAAGAAGAGAGAGAGACTTATCTTTTTACTTTTCCTTTCCCCTTTCTTTTCCACTACTTTTCTTTTCCCTTTCCCCCTTCTTTTCTATCACTTTTCTTTTTCCTTTATTTTCTTTCTTTTCTAACTTTAGTGTCGGGGATAGATGTCAAGAGTCCCGCCTTAACAGACAAACAAGTGTTGAACTGTACAGTGTTGAGAAGCATGGAGGAAGTCGGCTCGGGGGTGACATGAAACAGGAAGGGAGTGTCTTGAAACGGCGTAAACCGAGTTAATTTAGTAGACGATAACACCTGCTGTCATGCTATACAGTCCATTCAATCTCTCGGACGGAACTCCCTACCACCCTCCCACCCCCCTTTCCCAGGCCTAGCCACTTCCCTTGCTAACCAAGTACTGGCTCACCCACTTCTTCATAATCTCAACCGACTGCTCCTGCACCTTGACCACCTCCGGATTCACCTTCATGTTGAGGTTCGCCAGTCCCCTCGCCGTAAACGCGTCGTCGGCATGCTCGGCATCTTTGATGACAAACGCAGCGACCTTGTCAGACGACTGGAGCGGGCCGCCGGGCCGAACCTCGCTCGACATGCTGGTTGCTCGCCAGGGGTCAAATTCACTTGGTCGATATGTCAGCAACAGATCAACTCATGATGTCGAAAAGGGGACTCACCCGCTCGTCCAAACAACCCTCGTCGAGTTCCGCAGCCACCCGCCCGTCTCCTTATTCAGCCCGTCCGGCGTCTTGCCGTTGGAGCTGCCATATTTCTGCCCGTTGGCGGGCGGGAAGTGCATCTCGCACTGGCGCTGCCAGTAGTGCGAGTCGATCTTGCGCGACACGAGCGACGGCTGCCCCTCGGGCGCGCCCGTGGCCCACGACGCCAACGGCTCGTTGCACAGGAACCAGTACCACGTCCGCCAGGGGTTGCCCAGCGTGCGCGCCTCGAAGAAGGGGTTGAGCAGGTCGTGCGTGTTGAGGCACCAGAGCGGGTCGTCCTGGCCCCAGACGTCGAAGTAGGTGCATGCTAGACAAGCGGTTGTGAGCTTCTGGCACTGACCGGTGTGGATGGGGGAGGGGTGGTTTACTCGAGTCGCGGAAGTTCATCCTAAAGTAGGCGGCGTAGTTGCCAACCGAGGCCGGAATAGTACCGAGGACCTTGTGCTCTTCGGTGTCTTTGGATCCGACGACGGAGTCACACATTTCGAGGACGTCACGGTACCCTCCGGTCTCTTGCCAGTACCTGAATGGGGTTGCAATCGCGCTGTAATGCATCAGAGGTGAACCTCGAAAGGAAAAAGGGGCAGGGAAGTTCACTAGGCAAAATCGTCATCGGCAATGGCAAACGTGGCACCAAAGTACTGCTTCAACGCCTCCACCTTGGTGTCGTTCAGGGGCGAGGCAAGCAGGAAGCTGTCGACAAATTCGGCCACTTCGTTAAGGGCGAGGCTGCAGCTCGTGTCATTGCGGTACCGATCGATTCCCTTCCCGATGGTGTCGTAGTAGTACCAGTTATCTGTGTTGGCCTCGACGGTTGCGCTGCTAAGATGGTACGCGTAAAACACGCCGGGGTGGAAGTGCTCGATCCAGCTGCCAAGTGTTGCCGAGTAGGACGCTCCCCAGTACACCCAGGGCTGTGTTTCGGTTAGTTGAATGTCAGCACTTCACCACATTGGCTGTACTTGCTGTCTTGGAGGCCACACTGGACTTCTCCTTGTCGAAGGGGAAG
This sequence comes from Parachaetomium inaequale, assembly GCA_033296685.1. Lineage (NCBI taxonomy): Eukaryota > Fungi > Ascomycota > Sordariomycetes > Sordariales > Chaetomiaceae > Parachaetomium > Parachaetomium inaequale. The sequence goes on along the minus strand of MU854613.1, from coordinate 10,798 downwards.
GCAACGTTCTGCGCAAAGTTGACAATATCTGCTGCCGCCTGCTCCATGGTGAGGTACTGTAGCGTCTCGGAGTCAAAGCCATCGTACGGGGAGGATCCGCCAAAGTACCGGTCTGTGGCTGGGTTTAGCAGGTGTGTTGCTTCACTTCGTCGATGCGATGCTGTACGCACGCTCAACCACAACCGCCGCGGCTCCGAGAGCCTCAGCATACGTGCCGGACAAGGTCGTGTTAGCCAAGTATGAGTATCCAAGTCCGGAGTTGATGGCCGATGTAATGGGCGTCTCCCCCGGAGTCATGATCACGACCTGCCGGACAGTTCAGCAAATGGACTGAGAAGGCAGGACGCCGAGGATTACCGGAGATCCTGGACCGGCCCACCACTGCGGGTTGACACAATACAGCTGCTGCCATGTCCCCCGGCTCGCGTTCTTGTGGTCTATGGGTTGCGAAAACCATTCACAGGTCGAGCTGGCGCCAGCGGCACGGATGACGGCCTGGGCAGACTCGGAGGTGATATCTTCGGCACCTCTCAATGCTGCCTTGGGTGCGATCCAAGGCGCAAGGGGCAAAACTGCGCCTGCTGGGATCCTCATGGCGGGCAACTGGTCCCTGGAGGCTGTACTCTTGCGACGAGGTAGTGAGAGGTGTGTCTTCAGAAAGCCCTCACGACTAGAACGACCGGCATCGAACCCCTAGACGGGACGGGGTTCGCAGGTTTATCAGGCCATGCCGGAGCTGTAGCAGCCGCACATCTCAAGTACCGAGCGGAGGGATCATTGTGGGGAAGCGGTGTAACGGTACGGGTGAAGGCGCTGGATAAGTTGAACGGTCATATGGAGAGGTCTCCTGGTAGGCGGCACTCTCTCTGCGATAAGCTCATTGGACCCGTGTTGAACTAGGTTGACAATAGTGGTCTGTCCATAGCCAGTTTTCCGACGAGTATGTAAATGGGACCACCTGTGCCACCACAATCTCGCTTGATCGGCGGACATGCTAGGTCTCAACTATGCCAGGGTCAAGTTGTTCTGGAATAGCTTCCTCCCTGCTGATCCGGGATGTGCCTGCGCACGAGACGGGGGAGCTGGCATCGCTGCTCGCCCGGCTAAAGCTGCCAGCCGTTGCTGACGCCCGACATGCTGTTGCCGTATTAAGTAGCAATATAAAGAATCATAACCGCCCCATTCTATACCACAGAGGCGGCTGTGGTTCGGTGCACCGAAAGCAGAGGCAATCTAACACCATTGAGCGGACTCAGAAGAAGCGTGTCTCGTCTGGCAAATCCACGCGCCCCACATACTGTGATCCCCGGTGGCGTTGGATTCGGGCATGCAAAAAAAGGCCGGTGACATTGAGTGTCAAATGGGCAGCTTTGTGCGGGGAAAAGGTTGATTCGCCGAGCTTATGAAGGGAGAAAGCAAGATATCTGGGCGCTTCAACTACCGGCGGGCCATAATTACCACTATATCGAGGTCAAGGCTCCTTGTTAATTTGTGGTTAATGTTCGCAATATTAACAGAATCTCCGTTGCGCATTGTTTCTCCAACCCTTCAGGAGTTGAGTGTATTGAAGAGCGCGAAAGCACCTCTCACGCCTTCACTCGAGACATTCTTGACAGTAACACAAAACAACTTACTCAAATGCGCCGTGCCCCTTCATTAGCGATCATTGAACCCCTCAAATACTAGTAGGCCACCGTATGCGAGGTTCTAAGCGATGTCACAGGAGATAAGGGATCCAATCGGGGCTATGGTTCCGTTGTACTTCGTAGACGAGCATCCTTCTGGTGGCGTTCCTTCAATGTCAACAACCGAAACCTCAAAACATCAGCAACAGGCGAGGGGTCTCGAGTTGGAAAGTATGTCTTCTCCTTTTGTGTCGATCCTAGACCAGACAGGGCTTTGGCCAAGGGCCAAGTCAATAGCGGCATGCGCCATGACGCACGTGGGTGTCGAACGAGGTCTGAACGACTGAAAATATTCAACATTCACGCCAAAAGAGCGTGATCATCATTCGAGGACCTCAAGCGTGTGTCGAGATTTCCAGATTGGGATAGTCGCCAACACGAAGAAACGCCGCAAATGGCGCAATGGCTGCGGATCTCACCCAGACGGCTGAACCCCTGAGACAAGAACCTGCCTCAATGGTCGGCAGCGGGATGGTTTGCGGTTCCCTCCCGCGCCAAGAGGACCAAAGGGGCAGGAACTTGAACATGGCAAACGGATGTCACATCACGACAGGCCTGGGCATGTACATGTGTGCCGAACATGTTATTGACAATCACTACTGCAGCTTGCGCCATTTGCTTACAGCATCCAGGAACCTGGTTAGGGTGATTAGTTCACTATGACAACACCTTAAATGCTGTGATCGTCCGTCCTCTTCCTTCCCTGGCGAAACGAAGCGGGTTCCTGCATCTCGCCATCGGAACTGAGCCGGCAGTTTATCAGTCCCCGCGTCAGCCAGATCTCTTGTGGGATTCCCGGCAGCCAACATGAAGCTCTCCCTCCTCACCTTGGCCACGGCTGCTACAGTCGTCAATGCAGCATATCCGGGGGACATTGTTTACTACTGGTACTGGACTCTGTTAATATCCGGTTTTACTGTCTGCTGACTTCCAGCAGGGTGGACCAATCCGCGACCTTTGTCAATGGATCGATAATAGGGGGTCTGCAGTCGCCCCCTTCAGCATGGTATCAAGCCGTGGTGCAAGCGGCAGTCTACCAGGCTGCAGTGAAATCAAAGCACGAAAGCCTCGAGTTCCAGCAGCTGGCCATCTCTCACGCCGCCCACAATTCCATCCTCTGGGTTTTCCACGGCAGCCGCCTGTACAACGCTGTCGATGCCGCCCTGCGTGCCGTCATCCCAGCCATCGGACTCGACCCGAGCTCGAACAAGGGCAAGGAGGCCGCCAGGACCGGCCAGGTTGCGGCGGCCAAGGTTGCCCAAGCCCGCGCGGATGACAAGCTCACCAACTTTGTCAACTTCACCTACGGCCCCAAGGAGCCCGGCGTCTTCCAGCAGTCTCCCGGCTCCAACCCCTTTCCCGACACCCCGCAAGCAAGATTTGTCACCCCGTTCGCCGGACTCGGCGACATCTCACGTTTCAGGCCGCCGCCGCCGCCCAAGACTAACTCGAAGGAATACGAAACGCAGCTGCTCTACGTGAAAGAACAGGGCGAGCTCGGCTCGACCGTCAGAACCCCCCACGACACCGACACGGCCTACTTCTGGCGCGAATCCTCCATTATGTGAGTCTACCTGGCCGGCCCTCATCCAGTCCCCGCTAACAGGCGTCCCAAGCGTCTGGAACCGCTTCGCAGGCGCCATCGTCGGCACGAAGCTCGCCACCAACCCCCTCGCCTCAGCCAAGCTCTACGCGCAGCTCAACTACGCCCTCGCCAACGCAGGCCTCGCCTCCTGGGATGCTAAGTCCGTCCCCCCTCCTCACCCTTTCCCCAATTCAATTACTAATTTGCCTCTCGTGAACAGATACACCTACCTAGGCTGGCGCCCCACCACCGCAATCCACCACCCCTCCATCTGGCTCGCCTCAGGGCAAAACATCTCCGACCCCAACTGGACGCCCCTTCTCCGCCCAACGCCCAGCCACCCAGACTACGTGTCGACGCACTCGACCTTTGGCGGCGCCGCGTCGACAGTCCTACGGGCATGGAACGGCGGCGCCGACACGATTGACGGCGGCGGCGCCACGGTGAGCAGCAACGTGACGCTTGACAACAGGGGCGTGATCACCAGGACGTATACCAGTTTGCGGGCGGCGGCAGAGGAGAATTCGCAGAGTCGGGTTTTTGGGGGTGTGAGTACCTCCCTATCCCAAAATGTGTTTTTCTACAGTTGAACTGATGCGTGTGGCTTGCAGATTCACTTCACTTTCGCCGGTGTGGAGGGCGTTGCGTTGGGGCAGAGAGTTGCGGAGGAGACGTTGAGGAGGTTTGATGAGAACTGGGATAAGTTCTGAGCGGGTGATGGGAACTATTCGGGTCATATTAAGGTAGTAGTATCATGTTGAATATGGAACAAGGGGAACTGACATGAGAGCAAGTTAATGGGGATGGCATACTGAATAATGATAAGCGTTGATACTAATCATGTTGTTACTGGCCTGCCTGTTTCCGTCTGCATAGGCAGGTCGGTGACGTTTTGTTGGCCTGTAGGCCCTGAATGTGTGCCCCGGTAGGGCCGAGACAGAGGTGGCGTTCAGATTCTCATAGATCAAGCAACGAAAGATATAGAGGTCATTGATTGCAATCCACCGCTGCGGGTGTATATGTACCTGCCGTCATGTCCGTGATGGTGCACGGGTCACTGTCAACGCCCGGGTATCAAACCACGGGATATACTTTGAAATTCTTCGCAAACTTTAGGTGACCCGATATCCGCCGAAATCTTTTCTCTATCCCAACCAAACCCGCCCCCTCCCTCTCTAAGGCGCACCACCTCGCCCGCCCGTGCCACCCACAGCCAACGCCGCCAACACCTCCGGCTTCAACGCCGGCAGCGCCCTGCCCCTCCCACTCGGCCGCCCCACAAACTTGATCTCAGCCAAATACGCCAGATACCGGCCCACATCGTCCCTACTAACACCATACCCCGTGCTATCATCCACGCCCGTCCACCGGTCCGCGTCCGCCTTGAGGATAGCCACGGCGTTCCTGTCGTCCATCTCGGGCGCGCGCGTGTTGGCGGGCAGGTCGTTGACGCAAAAGTGGTACAGCGGCATGAGGGCGTGCTGCTCCTGGTCCTTCTCGAGGGCCCCCGCCGACACAAACTTCTCGAGGTCCTCCTTCCACGCGTCGTAGGCCACCTCGGGCGTCGCGTAGCCGTAGTACTCGAGGATGGAGAGGTACTCGCTCATGCGGAGGCGCGGGTGGGCCGTGACGTGGACGACGTGGACGCCGCCGGGGAGCGCGTTGAGCGCCGAGGCGACGACGACGCGCGCGACGTGGTTGACGGGCACGGCGTTGACCGTGTTGATGATGTGGGGGCGCGACGACAGCTGGATGCAGCCCTTGAGCATGCGGATCAAAAAGTCGTCGACGTTGCAGACGCCGGTTTCCGAGTCGCCCAGGATGTAGCCGGGTCTGACGACCGAGCCGAGGAGACCGCGCTTGCCGGCCTCCCGGACGAGCTGCTCCGATACCCACTTGGTTTGGCCGTAGCCCGTGCCAAGGCCGGTCCGGCTCCCGCTCATGTCGTCTGCTTCCATGATGGCACCCTGGCCGGTGCTGGTTTGCTGGTCGGACAGGTGGATGTAGTGGTCCGTATCCAGGACGCTGGTCGAGCTGACAAAGGAGAATGCCTTAGGCTTCCCTTCGTTGCAGAGCCGCATCGCGTCGACGGTTGACAGAACGTTGGATGCCATCATGTCTTGGTATCGCTTGACCCAGTGGACGGTGGCGCCGTTGTGAATCACGACGTCGACCTCTTGGGCGAGGCTCTGCCAGGTGGCATCGTCAATACCCAACTGGGGCTTGGACAAGTCGCCCACGACAGCGCTTAGCCTGCTTGCCCACTCTTCCTTCCACAGGCCGTAGCCCTGGAGGGATTTTTGCAGACGCGCAAGGGCCGCCGCCGGTTCCTTGGCACCTCGTACATGCGCAATGAGTTTGACGTTCCGGGCCGTCCGCTCAAGAACATCCTGAACAAGGTAAGAGCCCAAGAAACCCGTTGCGCCAGTGAGGAAGATGGTCAGCTGCTCAGCGGAGGCGAGGGCCTCACCATCAGCGGACTGGTACTTCTCGGGTAGCTGGTGCAGCAACTCGTCTAAGGACTTGGCGTACGCGGCCTCACCAGCATCCGGTCCCACGTTGCCGGTGCCATGGCTCCGAATCTTGTCAACCTGGGCACTGAAGCCAGCCAGACTGGGGTGCTCGTAGAGCGAACTGATCGGGACATCGGTGCCCAAGCTCTTACGGACAGTCAGAAGGAACTGCTGGGCCAGAAGACTGTGTCCACCGAGGTCGAAGAACCCGTTCTCCCTCTGGATGGTCTTCGGGTTCAGGCCGCGAATGACATCAGCCCACAGCTGGGCCACAGCCTGCTCAGTTTCGGTAAGGGACTCCCAGCTCTTCAGGTCCTCCTCTGACGCATCCTCGACGCGCTCGGCAACGTCGGGGAAGGGAAGGTTGGGCTTGTCAACCTTGCCGTTGGGGTTCAGGGGCAACTTGTTGAGGACTATGTAGATAGTGGGCACTGCGTAGGTCGGCAGGCGCGTCTTCAAGTGGTCGCGGACCTCGGTCTGCATTCTCCTGTACTTCTTCAGGAAGACTGTGACGGAGCCCATCTCGACACCCTCGTCTTCGACGTCGGCCTGACCACGGTCCTGGAGCCAGCGCTGCCATTCCCGGTTCTCGGGCACGATATAGCTGACAAGGGTGGGTTCCTCGTTACGGTCCCTCCTGACGAGCGTCTTGCAATCGCGGATGAGAGGGTTCTGGCTCAGGTTGCTGTCGATGTCGTTCAGCTCGATGCGGAAGCCGCGAATCTTGACCTGGTCGTCAGCACGGCCAACGCATTCTACGTCTCCTGATTCGAGGTACCGCCCAAGGTCGCCGGTACGGTACATCCTGTCCCTCGGCCCCTGGTAGTAGCGCCGCCAGGGCTCGTCCTTGCTGATCTTCAGGTCCGCATCGACCCACTTCTGGTTGTCGACGAACCAGTTCATCAAGAACTTTTGCTCGTTCAACGTTGCGTCTCCCAGATAGCCTCTTAAACATTCAACGTCAGCAGCTGGAACCACGCTGGCGACCATCAAACTTACTCGGCAAGACCGGCAGCCCGGACAAAGATCTCGCCCACCTCGCCCACCTTGCACATTTCGGTTCGGTTCTCCCGATTAACGACCAGCAGCTGAACGTTCTGCATGCCCTTTCCTGCGGGAACCGTGTCCTTGAGTTTGTCCAGGTAATCGGGTTCCCTTTCCCGGCTAGGGATCTCGTAGTAGCTGACGGCCCTCTGTGTCTCGGTCGTGCCATACATGTTGATGATGTTGGCGTTGGCGGCCAGCCGTCGGAGGGCACGGCAGTCCCTTGTGGTCAGCACATCGCCCACGAAGAAGACATGCTCCAGACTGGGGAACTCCGCCGTGGCGCCGCCGACAAGAATCTGACCCATGGCCGGGGTAAGGTGGGTGACGGTCGGCTTGTGCTCGCGCATCCATTCGGCAAGCTTCTCGTGCTGAATATCCTCCCTGGAAGGCACCAGCAGCTGCGCGCCGAGGAACAGCGGTGTGAAGATGTCGCGCTGCACGGGGTCGTGTGCGATCCCGGACAGTAGCGTGTATCGGCTCTCCGAGGAGAGGTTGAAGCGCTCGGCCATCCAGCCAAAGTACTTGACCAGGCTGAAGTGGCGGCCCAGCACGCCCTTGGGGCGCCCCTCGCTGCCGGATGTGAAGGAGAGCGTGGGATTCGAGTCAGGGCCTACAACCACATCGGGCGGCGAGGACGCGCGTTGCCTCACGCTCGCAAAGATATCCTGGCCGTCAACCTCGCCGCCGTAGAGCATGCCGTCGTCCCGGAGCCTGAGGTCGGGGACATCGGTCTTCAGTTGTAGCTCGTCATCGATGTACTTTTGCACCAAGGGCGCCAGGGGCCCGTTTTCGTCGGTGGCGCGCCCGATCCTGAGCAGGGCGCGGGGCTGGGAGACTTCGAGGTAGATCTGCTGCCGCGCTGGGGGGTAGGCGGGGTCGAGCACGGTCATGGTCGCGCCAGAGGCCTTGATGGCAGCAAGAATATCAGTCCATGCTACGTGGATAACGGACCAGAGAAGGACGCACCAGAATGCCCATCAGGGCCACCACCAGGTCGACGGAGCGGTGGGCCCAGATCATGACCACGTCCCCGTTGGTAACGCCGGCATTGTGCAGGTACCAGGCCAGCGTGTTGGCGGCCTCGTAGATCTGGCGGTAGGTAAAACTGCGCTCGGGGGTGGTGGACGACTTGGTCTCGACGACGCAGGTGCGCTCCGGGTGCGCCTCGGCCTGGGCCCGGAAGTGCTCCTGGATCGAGCCGACGTAGCCCGACCAGTCGAGGTCGACCGTGGGGTCCGGTAATTGGGTCATGGTCGAGCAGGTGTGAGGAACCAGGTCGTGTTTCCGGTTCTGGGAAAAGGGGATTTGACGGCTTGTACCCAACCTGCATGAGGAATTTTCTCAGCACAGAGTGACTCAGATGGCTGCAATGGCGGGACGCTGGTACCCAGGAGCTAAGCTCCGACAACGGGACCTAAATTTTAGTGGGCCTCCCTGCCCCTCCCCCGCACTGCAGACTGCAGAGTGCCAGTGGGTCGGTGCGACTCGCATCATCGTGGGCAACGTGTTTTTAACATCCAGTTCATCATCACACTTATTTATGTATCGTCAGTGGTTGTTGAACTGCTACATATCTACACACCTGTCCAAGAACTATCAGGATATTGTATCCACGCCGTTCCACCTTATTGGATCGCCCAGAGGTGATCATCACTAGCAATAATTCCTCATAATGCTATCCTGAGCTTCCTCTGCCTCGGTTGCTGGGTCGCCCAGCCCGAATGGCAGCGGTTCATGAAGACGGTCGTGGATAGCCCTCATTTCTTCGGCGTCCACGTCGAGAAGCTGGTGCCGGACGAGAAAGTCCAGCATGACCAAGCCTGCGAGCGGCGGGAATTGCGCGTTGATGAGCGCCGCTCGCACCTGATGCACCGGCAGAAACTCGACCGTGGGCGCTGGCAGGAGGGCAGCGCTGTGGAAGAAGTCGGGCCGCCAGCTCTTTTTAACTTTGAAGTCATATACTTGTGCGACGCCAGGCTCCGGCCGGCCTGCAAATCCTGGCCCTTCGATTTCTGGGCGGATGTTGCAATAGTTGATCTGGCCACCAGACTCTACGAGGCGCATGGTGTCGCGTGCGATCCCTTCCATAGAGGGCGGGGAGAGGGGCCACGTGTATGACTCGTTCATACACGGCTCCATCATGTTGGTTACGGTGCTGGGCAAGAAGCGGCCGGCCGCTGTTTTCCGAACCATGATACGGATGCCCTGCTTCGTCTCGCAGTAGACGTTGATATGATAACTGCGGCTGACGATGCCCAGGATGCCCGCGACATTGCGCCGTGCGCTCGTCTCCCGAGTGTGCCAACATGAAGAACTTGAGCCGTCCCCGTAAAAGCGAGAGCGCCAACATGTTGATCTTGACTCGGGAACATAGCGATCGAGTTTTCCAAACGGCTGACCAGGTATCCGAGTTGCATCTCTCTGGATATCGTCAAATACGGCGTAACTCCACAACGCCTTGTTCTCGTCATCGAACCCAAACCAACTTGACCACGGTTCGGCTTCGGGTTCAAGCTCGGCGCGTTGTTTCCTGAACTCCTCAGCCACGTCTGGGAGCACGAGCCCGTGAGAGTCGTCGGCAACTGTAAGGCCGAAGCGCATTGGGTGTGGGCGAAGCCTCCATACCTCGCCCTCCATTCCGCTGCCGAAGTACTTGTTACACCGCTGAATAACAGCCAGGTATTCTGGGGAAATTGTCGCCATGATGTCCCGGCTCAGGATCGTAAGCAGGAATCTATGTGGTGTTGTGTTGTATGTTGTTGGACAAGGTGTTGGTGTATACTTGGAATATGCCTGTGTTTTGTTGTGGTGTTGAGCTGGTACTTCAGGTTTTCCTCCTGAACGGAGCAGTTCCATCTCTTAAATAGAGAAAACCAACTTCCCATTCTCTCCCCCGCTCATGGTACTCATTGTTCATCACAAATGTGTGGGACAATGCCGCTGTTTCCATGTTCTGCGAGAACAGAGTTGACTAGGGGCTGAACAAAGCCACGGATGTGGTACAAACGGACCAAACAGCGTTTGTTTGAGTTCGACATATTCTTTGTTTTTCTTTTACACGCCGCTCATGCCTTAAGATCCTAGGTCCAGAGATGTGCTGAAACTGTCATCCGCCATGGAAATGGCACCAACCTTGGCCAGTATATTAGGCATTAATGTGTGGGGATTGAAGGCTCGACTCAGTGATAACTACTGCATATCTTGGGAATAATGCACTCTTGCGCGCATGGCTCCGGCTCACCCGCCAATGGGGGTGAGCCGGGTGAGCCAGGTGAGCTCGGGGTGAGCTGGGTGAGCCCAGGTGAGCACTCGCCGCTTTTGCTCGCGCGACCCCGCCCGAGCAGGGATAAAAGCAAAAGCTGTAACCTGTAACGTATTTGATAAAGCGAGCGGATCGGACAAGCGAGTAGATCGATTTCGTATGCGGTACACCTCTCTACCTACAACATCAATTTCCTCCACTATACCAAGATGTCTTCAATTCCAGTTGAGGCAAAAGTTGTTCTTGCACTTGAAGCCCTTGAAAATAACCCTAAACTAAGCCTCAAAGCTATAGCAAGGCTCTATTCTGTGCCTTATACTACCCTCTATCGCCGACGCGCTGGCAAGCCTATATAACACAACATTCCAGCCCATTCACGTAATCTGACCGATCTAGAGGAGCAGACGATAGTTCAGTATATACTTGAGCTATTTACACGTACATTCCCACCTAGATTGAGTGGTGTAGAAGATATAGCCAACTAGCTGCTATATATATACAACGCGCCCCCTGTCAGCTAACGCTAGGGATATAACTTCGTCAAATGCCAGCCAGAGCTCCAAACGCGTTATATACGTAGATACGACTACTAGAGGGCGAAGTATAAAGATCCAAGGGTTATTGGCAAGTAGTTTGCCCTTGTATAGAATGTCAAGGCTAAGTATAGTATTATAGACGACGATATCTATAACTTCGATAAGACTAG
>MU854612.1:0-31013 GCA_033296685.1 Parachaetomium inaequale | reverse complement strand
TGAGCGGGGGTTGACGGCAAAGGGGGACTTGGGGGGTTTACCGAGCGTTTCCATGGTGCCTGTGGTCCTGGCGCTTCTGGGTGGATGACGGGGTGCTTTCCCGGGTGGTTGGAAGGACGATGAGACTCCAGAGGTTTAACCTAGAAGGGAAGTTGGTTACGATGAGGGTCTGTAAGGGAGAAACGAGGAGCAACTGTAAGGGAGAGACAGACGAGAGCAGTGTTTGATGACAATAGAGGCTTGTCGATGCTCCTCGCCGACTTGAATGGACGTTGCTGCCATTTGGGCTCTCCCCGCATATGTTTCGTGATGTTGGCTGCAAGGTAGTACAATCCCGGGTGCGTTTAACCAGACAAATGTTGACTGGCTCCCGAGCGGGGAACTTGCATTCGGCAGATGGGATGAGGCTGCCCCCCATCTCAGCCATGTTTGTGCCCCAACCGCCTAGCTAAGAAACAAGACGTTTGACGTGTTGTACCAGTATCGCTATCATATTGGGTACCTCAAGCGTCCAAGCACAGGTGTGTGACATACCAATGACGTCCCCCCTTAACCCCTGGTTCACCGGGCCTTCGTAGTAGTACGGCATGGCAGACACGTCGCCATTGGCACTGATGAGCTTCTCACTTTTCAGGAACCAAACAACTCGGTTCCGGGTCAAACGTCGGCCTAGCCGGGCTTGGAGTTGTCACTATTACGGCCACTATAACGGCAAGACCGAAGTCACATTTCCGGACGGCCGACGACAAGGCAGCATGTACCAGGGCGTTCATCTAGCTGTTGCGCTGGTTTCCTACGGGCCGCCTGTTACAGGACGAAGCATTTGTGATCAGATGAGAAAGTAGCGAGGACACCTCATCTTTCGAGATCCGGGGTTTGGTCGCCTTAGTCAACATGCTTGCTGTCAGGGCTGGGCAAGCCGCGGCTGGTTGTGCGCTGCGACGTAACGAATGTTCCACGCCTGTCATCTAAGCAGGATGATCATAGTTCACTCCCTTCCAATTTTGCTCCGGAACCTGGCTCGTGAAGGACGTTTTGGACAGCAAATTGATTGAGTCGTATTCCTGTTGATCTTTAGTTCGCCTCCGTCACCCTGAGAGCGGCGAAGCTTCACCCCTCTTGACTCTCCCAACGAGGTCGGCTGCAAGACCGCCGAGTTGCTGGGTTCCAATCAGCGCATTCGTGAGTAGTGTAAGAGGTCCTACTTGGTTGAAATGCCGTTGAATAGAGTCGGCCCGAGCCATGTCGTTAGGTAAGAGGCACGGGGTTGGTGAACAGGCAGGTGCGTCCTCACTCCTATCCATGATCCATAGTCCTTAGCTCCCTTGCGCTCTCACCGAGAAACCAAGAGTTTGGGGGCCGTTTACCAACCGTGGAGGCCCCAGGGCCGGGGGCAGGAATCCATAGGTACGTATCAACCAGGGGCGTGAGAGGCTGGAGTTGTATCCGTACTACAGATGTACAGTACCTTGACAAGATCATTTTCCTCCTTTTGGGGGCCAGAATGCAACTGTTAACCAAGGGCGAAATTGGAAGCCATGCAGATCACCGGTTGGTCCCACCTCAAGATGGATCCATCTCCAGTGTTGATGCCGAGTTCGAGCATGCACCAGGTAGTGAATTTAACCCCCTCTCATTTGATTCGACGAAAATGTCTCACAGCCCGTTGGCTGCGCAGCCAACCGCAGCCGGAGATCACCAACAAGCCGTGTTCAATCCAAGCGAATGCCATTTTTAGGCCGACGAGGGGCTCGGCCGGAGGAACCACAGGGAACGAACCTCAGCCATAACAGAAGCCAGGGGAAAAGTATAAGAACCTCAAATCTCTCCATATCCTGATATTGTTTTCTCGAGACCTTGTTACAACACCAAGCACTTGCTCACCAATAAGCCTTACATACGTACAATCTTCACATCCCATCGGATAACCCCGACACTCGTCTTCCGATCTCAAACCCACCTCCGACTTCGACTCCGAAATGCGTCTCTCCACCCTCCTCACCCTCGCCGCCGCGTCCCTGGCCTCCGCGTGCAGTACGCCGTGCCAACCAGGCACGTACTGCTGCTCCAGCAACCGCGAAATTGCCGTCTGCAACACCCAGAGCACTTGGGTATTCGCCGCCGGTTGCGGCAACGGCTGCTGCGCCGAGCTGCAACCACTCGGAACGCCGTACTGCACGACTTGTAACGGAACGAAAGCTCGTCTTGCTCGGGACGAAGAGGGCCCTGCTAAGGTCGAACTCTCTTAAGAAGAAATTTATGCTTCTCCCGCCGAGGTTAATCAGGGATTGATGATGGGGTGGCACGGAACCCCTACTCGTTGTCCCCAACCGCTGTCATTTCGGACCTAGGCACCATGGCCTTCCTCATCCGGGTGGCGCGTCTTGTTCTTTGCCAGTGGGGTGGCTATTGTGTGTGGTACTCTAGATTTCCGGGCCGCTTATGTTTTATGAGAGAAGGATCAAAAGCAGGTGGTGAGAGAGGAAACTGCGCCACCCAATTTATCCAATAAGAGCCTTGCTTCTTACACGCAGTCCGAGGACGCTGCTGATCATGCGTTGTCATCCATAACTATCCGTAGGCACTTCGTATTTCCTCTCTTCTCCCTTCACAATCCACCTCCCAACTCTGAATATCACCAGCCCTCCCCAAAAGTAAACACGCCGCCCAACATGTTCGACCACTTCCGCCTCACGCACATCCCCTCACTCTTCGTCGCCACCGCCACCACCTTCGGGGGCATGTGGCCCTTCTTCGACGCGCCCGCGGCGACGGCCGACATGGGCCTGCCCCGGCGCTTCAGCGAGTCCAAGGAGACCCGCGCCGTGTTCCAGCTCTGCTCCGGGCGCACCACCGCGCTGGGCCTGCTCGCGTTTGCCTTCTACTTTCAAGACAAGTTCGCCGAGGTCGACACCGTCATGGTCATTCTCGGAGCGTACGTCGGGGCCGTGGACGGGTATGTCTTTTGGAGAGAGGGCTGTCGCGGCAAGGGGGTTCAGAGGGCGCTCTCGGGGGTTGCGATTGCTGCGTCGGGGTGGTTTGGTATGGTGGGTGGGAGATAGCCGTTTCCCGGTGGCGCAAGACGGTTTAAGACATCCGGAGGGGACGGGAAGCCCGTGTATGAGCTCGGGGCGGTGGGAGAGTTGCTGATTGTCACGGTAGCGTGATAGGCGCACGCTGTGGGTTGGGCGGATAGGGGAGATGGCCCAACTGCCCAGGGGCAACTGTCCAGGGGCAACTGCATAGACAAAGCCTCGACTGCGCGTTGGGTGTCTTTCGGCACGGCAGAGGGGGTGGCACCAACGAACCGGGAAAGCCCATTATGCGAGAGTAACTTTTATGATTGATGATGATGGGTCGAGAATGAATCTCGTGTCAAAATGGATGTTATGCTGTTGAGGACGACCAATGTCCAGTATAGGTGTACAAAGCGGTCGAGGATCATCCCGGCCGCGGGCACCGGTTGACAAAGGGGCTTGGGAAGTATCAGTATAAATTCTTGTGCCCACCGCTGTCAACATCAACGGCGACCGTTTGCATCGTCCATGCGGCAAGTTGTCAGCCCCCTCTGCCCGGCCCCCTTACCAACTGGCAGCCCGTTAATTATCACAGAGAATCGTCTCGGCAGAACCTCTGCGAAGTCCCGACATGAAACCAGAAATCGCACGCAAACAACTTGCCAAGTGTGCCTATTATGGACTTACCATCCTTAGGTTATTCGAGTCGATCCTAGTCTTGCCAGAGGTTGCCGAGGACGAGTATACAAGATACAGAATGCAGATGTCACACGATCGCTTCCAGGAATGGACAGGGATCATCGAACAGGACCGGAAAGACTGGAAGAATATGGCTAGGTTTCTGGATTCATGGAGCATGTGGGAAATGCTCTACTATGTTCAAGTCATCGCCGAAGTGCTGAGATTCATGGAGCTCGGCGGCAATCACACTTTGTATCACGGCTTACCGGTGGCCGGCACGATTTCTGGATACGTCGACCGCCTTTGCTCTATTCGCCGTGGAATAACAACCCGGATTGCAAGAGAGCAGGGAAGAAATCCAAGCAAGGCAACGAGGATGGGCTCTTGGTCCCACTGCTGCGTGATGAGGACGCCTGTAGCCCTTGAACACCAATCATGTTTTTACCCCATGAGGCCGTCGGCCTGGTGTCAATGCCGGTGGCTGGACCACCGGCTACTGCACGGCATCAGCAGCATCAATTCTCTGGCAATGTGTTTGGTCCAGAATTTGGCAACCAGAGGGCGGAGACCGGTGAACCTCAGCGGGCACCAGGCACCACGAGCGAAAGAGGACGACAAACTCAAAGACAAGCTAGGACTAGCCAGGACCCATGGTTAACTTAGAGTTTATATTTATTGCGTCACTCTCGTCCTGTCAATGCCCTTCAAATTTGCTTCTGCCTGTCAGGTTTGAGAGTCCTGTCAGGGACGCCTTATTCACTGAACCAAGGGTGCTGTAGTGCCTCCCGGGCAGTGATCAGTCGCAGAGGATCGAGGCAGGTCATCTTGCTAACGAGATCCTGGAACTGCGGGTCCACGGGATGCCACCTGCTGAAGGGCGCCCTCTTCTTGAGGGTGCCGAGGAGTCCGATGACACGCTGGACAAAGGGGTCTTGCTCTCCCCCATGGTACTCGGCGAAACCACCAAAGTCGTCGAGGTCGTTGACGAAATGGGATACGTGGAGCTTGAGTATCATATCCGACGGGTCCTCAGCTGCATTTGCCTCGTCCAAGAAGAAGACCATCCTGTCCATCCAGACGTATATAGCCTAGGCTGAGGCAGGAAACTCATCAATATCAGGGCAAGTAAGACCAAGGGTGGGGGGAAGAGGGCTCGAAAACTTACCGTGATGCCGAAAGAGAAGATGTCGGCTGGGGTATGCTGGGCTCATCTTGCCCAGGCTTCGGGGCTCCTCCAGAACTGGTTCCCGGAGAGGCGCTTTCCGAGGCCTTGAGAGTCGGGAGGGAGCACCACGGCATCCTCCAGGTCCGTGATCTGCACATTCGTAAACCCAATGGCACCATCGCTCTTGCTGAACGAGTCCATCATGATGTTGGCTGGTTTAATGTCTATCGGGCATGTCAGCGGCCAGAACTCGACACAGTAGCACATGGCCGACCGACCTGTATGATAGATGCCCTTGTCGTGCAGGTCAGCCAAGCCGGCGAGAGCATCCCTCAATATGATCTTCTTGAGAGCGGGGGCGATCGCTGTTGTCTGGACCTGGTGTAGGTTCGTGTCGAGAAAAGGGTATACGAACATGTGACAGTCGGGAATAGTGTCAACAAGCGTTCGGACGTGGGCCGAGCCGTCGACGAGCCTCTGCAGATCCAGAATGTACTCGTAGTCACCGGGCAGCATGTCCTTGAGTAGATACTGCTTCTTCTCGTGGCTGCTGATGCGGAGCGAGAATCAGAACCAACCATATCCCACTCGGTAAGGAAGGGAGGCCGAGACCGTGCATCAAATTGTTGGCCACGGAACCTACCTCGCGCGGTACAAGCAGCAGAGTAGGCGTCCCCTCGACCGCTGGTAGATGGTCTCATCAATTGTGTAGCATCTCCCGGAAGGGGACGTGAGCTGTGTTCCTCTGGCGAGAGGCTGGGGGCTGGTTGTCGTTGAAAGGGGAGCTGCGGTCGAAGACATGCTGGTGGATGGGACTTGGCATTGTCTTGGAGTGCAAAAAAAACAACGTGACTGAGAAGGAGGGTTAGTCAAAGGAAGGAATTGATGAAACAGGGAAGGACATGAGCGGAGCAGACGCGCAGGCTGTGCTGCTCGGGGGGATACCATGGCGAAGCATAAGGCGCAGGAGGATGATGTTGGGATGGGTGAAAGCGCGACGCGTCCTGCAATCCCAATGGGCGCCGAGCCCCATAGTGCGGCGCGCCAAAGTGAATCACAGGGCACCGCTGAGCAAAAGAGGACGACGAAGTCAAGGAACAAGCTGGGACTAGACAGGACGGACTCCGAGGGCTGAATCTGGAAGCTAATTCTCCTGCTAGACTCTCATCACTACCAGTCTCCTACAAAGCCGCTTGTGCTTATCAGATTCGTGTGTATCTGCCATGAGCTCGTGGTGCTCTCCTTCGTTAAGGGCCCTTTAAATGGCGAGGTGTAACCTAGATGCCAGGACGACCACCGACAACGGTTCCTCCTATCGTCTACGAGCCTCACATATGCTAATTCCAGGCCTGGTCCATCCCCATTTCCAAGTGTTTCACTGGCATGTTGGTTGCCCATGGGCAGAGTCATGTGGTCGGATAATGCTGCATCTCAACTTGGAACCTTGACCAATCAAGTAGCTCAGGGGCCATGTGAGGGCAGTCAAGATTGGTTCCCGCGGCAGGAAAGGGCGAACACAAAGCCGCAATGCCGTGTGGTAGTTGGTAGGTCCGTTAGTGGCCAGTGGCACGAAGCCTCGAGAAGCAGAGCATCTTTGTTCATGATAAAGAGAATTGGCACAGGTTAGATGTCTTCGACTCGATCTCAACCAGAACAATGCATTGACGCGCCCTTTACACCTGTTACAGCTCCTGGATCGGGACGAGCCACTTGACGTAGGGAGCATAAATATCTACTCATCGACGAGCCTTGCACTCGGAATTCTGCCACATCCTTCTTCACATCCGTGGGCACTCAACAACACCAGTGCTCGTGCACACCTTTTTATCCTCGATTGCCTTTCCCATTCCGGTATATAAGGAGCCCCAACCATCAAAATGGCACCAGCAACCCCGAGTTGTGAGATGCTGTCACGGAAACACTTTTCCAACCTCCACCTCGCCTTTGAGAAAATGGCCCGCACGATCCGCACCCTTGGCCAACGCCTCGGTTCATCCCAGTCGAGCCTCCAGGAAATAACAACAGAGCTTGACAAAGGCGGCTCGCTGCTCCTGTATCTCGAGGCCCGCATCGACCTGAACGGCAGTTGGAATGCAGTTGCGGGACGCCTGGGCAAACGAGGTCTGGGGTTATTGGAGGAGACACGCGATCTTTTCGAATCGGTGGACAAGAAAACGGACATGAGAGCCGTGAGCACCTTTCTGCTGGGCCACGACGAGCTTGAGGCGATGGCCGGCGAGTTGGCATGGTACGCCAAGGAGAATTTGGAGAAGGTTTGCCTGCTCTATCTTGGGAAGAACCCCAAAGCGGCAGCCAAGATGTCGCATAAGGATATTGTTGCGAAGCTGGGGGGTAAATAAAGGGGCAGAGACTGGCGGGAACTTAGGCCGGCTTCGATGGCCACAACAGCGAGAAGCTACCAAGAACGATCGGAGAGCTCCTGCATCTGGTATGACCTGTCGTTAGGGTTGGAAGAAGGGATCGGTGCTGGACGGAGAACGGCAGCTCTGTTCACGGCACAGCTAGGTAGCAGTGCAGTAGCGCAGCCCAGCATCGGCCGGACTAGAAAGACATGTGATACGGGCTGCGAGGTTGATCCGTCGGAGAAAGTGGCAGAAAACTCTTGAATGTGCGCATCGAATCGTAAAGTTGGAGCAGTGCAGGTTCGATATGCGGGTCCTCTGAAGAAGTCGATCACTCTTGCTTCTCATTGTTGGTAAGAATCAGCCACCTGGAAGATGCCAGGGATTAGTTATGACGGTTTATACTTACTAAGGAAGCTGAAAGGCACACTCTGAACTCTTCTAGAACCTACGGGTGTCATTTTGACTCAAAAGCCAATTCTCGAGGTCGGAAACCACAAATGATGAGTCCGATCAACAAAGCTGCCACAATGTCCAAATTCTCCAGCCCTTCAAGTACATGTAGCCGCCCCCCCAGACGGGATTCCTCCAGAACGTGGAAGTCCAACTCGGTTGCGCTATGTCGACGACCGCGGGCATCCCCGGCGCATCAGGTTACGCTCGTTTCATGCCGGTTATTCTGCGAGTAGCGGGCACTCTTCTCGTAGATTAAATCGCGATTTTCGAAGAGACTCTTGGCAGTTGTGCCAAGCTCGGGATGCGACGGGAGGACTTGGTACTTGAAGGGTTCCGAAAAATGCCTTCAGCGGGCACCGGTCGGTGCGCCACAGAGCATTCGGAGCGTGCCTCTGGGGGTTGAAGAGGAGTAAATGACGCGTTGACACATGCCGGATTTTATTCTCTGCCACGGTCAGGCGCGGATGCAGCGGTTGTGGTCTCCAAAGAGACAGACTGGTGTCATTTCTTCATTTCTGACACGGCGCCCCTGCGTAGGTGATTCATGCTAAAACTTGTCAGCAGGTGCTCGATGACCAGGGCGGTGATTGAGTGTGGTATTTAGGGGAAATTTGCCATTTTGGCGACGGCAAAAGGGGCACTTCAGCCCAGAAACGGAGCTGGACCCGTGGGCTTTGTTGTTACCCCTGAGGTTGGCATGGAGACGAGCTCTTGCAGACGTCCGCAAACGCACCTGTGACGCTGCTGCACAAAAGTCACTCGCAGTTTAATCAGATCAGAAAAACCGGCTATTTATCGACCAATCAAAAATCGAAAAAGTCATGATTTCGAAAAAGGCGCAATTCTGGAAGTACATGCAGGGCACGTGTGGCCAGCCAGCTCTTGCAGTGCATCGAGTGCGAGTCTCCCTGGGAAAGAGGCTGCTGTGGCTGCAAAAAAAAAAAAAAAACGCTTAGAATTGGTTTCTGTTTCAAACCAAATCTTGTGTAGAATGAAAAATGTTTGTGGTGCCTCCGTTGGCAGTGATTCCAACCAGGAGAGCCCGCTGGGCCTGTCAGGGAACGCAGAGCCGAACTCGTCCTGTTCTTCTGAGGGAAAAGAGATCGATCGTTTCTTTTTGGAGTCTCTTCCGATAATTCCAGTTCCCAGTTTCGTGCAACCAGTCTTTCCGGTAGATATCCCTCATCATATCCCTCATCACGATCAGCATAATGATCAAGTGTCCTGAGAACGAGTTGAGACTAGGGCCACCTACGCTTGGTCAGTCCTGGACACGACACACAACTCGAACCTTGGCCCACGTTGAAAATATTATGAGGAGGAAAATTGGAGTCATCGGTTTGTCTACGCGATGCCTGCCGTGGCTCCCACCGCCAAGGTGAAGCTGGAGGGCGCGTTGTGATCCTGCCCGGCAACGGCCATGTTTGCTTCGAAGCCATGACGCGGCCGCGTTCTGCTCTACCTTCGCGGCGGCGAGCGCGACTTGATGGGTCACAACAACAACCCTTCGGCCGTGAAACCACTGCCAATATTTTGGGCGCCGGTAGCGGCATGTTCTGGTGACAAGCCGAGACTTGGGCAGGGAGTGTTTAGTCTAAATAAAGACTCAATGCAAATAAGCGATCGGCTCAACGACTCGCCTGGGTTACAGAAGAGACAGAGCGGCCAGACTGGCTTGAACAGACCATGTGGTTTCCATTCTGCGGCTTGGGCAACGGCCAACATAGCCAACGGCTCAAGTCGTGGACCAGTGTGATGGGAACATGTGGGATCAGTGGGATCAGTGGAGAGTGAATCAGCCAACGCAGGCACACTGGCCCTCCAGTCTCCGGGCTTGCTCTCGAGAGGCCGGGAAG
Organism: Parachaetomium inaequale; assembly: GCA_033296685.1. Taxonomy (NCBI): domain Eukaryota; kingdom Fungi; phylum Ascomycota; class Sordariomycetes; order Sordariales; family Chaetomiaceae; genus Parachaetomium; species Parachaetomium inaequale. Next base: position 21,475 of record MU854612.1, on the reverse strand, counting down.
GAACCTCATGAAGTAACCAAGGTGAACAGACCACCTTCCCGGCGTGATTGCCGCGGCGCGGCGCCTTGACCAGAACGCGTGGAGTGAATAACAACAGTCTAGCGCGCCGGACCGGTGACTCAACAGGATCAGGAGGGCTGATTAGAGTGATCTACGAGCCCGGCAACAGTGTGATTGAACAGTGTGAGGCCGTAAATACTGGGGTAAATAGTAAACAGTCACGTTGTTCGGGTGAAATCACTAGATCAGCCCGGGCCCCGGGAGGTCTATAAATACTTCCATCCCCCCCGCAACTTCTCCCACTTCCAACCCCTTTCCTCCTCTCAACTTCTTCGCTCAGCTTCCGCAGTCTATGATCTTCCCACACTGCACTTCTCAGCGATTTCCTCTTTCACTCTTCTCTGCATCACTGCATCTTGCGCTGCTCAGCGACTTTATCTTCTCTCTCCTCTTGCAAGCGAGACTTGCATTTGCACTCTTCTTTCCATCTCAGCGATCTTCTTCCGCAAGACAAGAATCCATCGTCCGATTCTTCCCTCACAAGCATCATCCATCTTCTCTCTTACCACTGCATCTGCGCATCGCAGCCATCTTCTCTCGCAAGAATCCATCTTCTCTTCTCTGCCATCGCAGAGTCGCGCAGTAGGTAATTTCCACCGATCCATTCCATAACTCCCCTCCTTCTCTTCTTCTTCCTCTTCCATCGCGTCTCTTCTGCAAGTAACCTGCGCTGACCGATCGATCTCCAACAGTCAAGCATATCGACTTCCCGACTTTCGGGACTCCCATCGATTCCATCCGGAATTTCTTCATCTATCATCACGATCCATCAATCAGGTAAGTAAACCCATCATCCCATCCTTCCCGCTGCCCATCTTCCCCATCGCGCACCCGCGGCAAGGCTGTAAGTGGTGGTCCCTCTCAACTCCACAAGGCTGAGACACGATCATCGCGAACACGCCGAACCCAGACCCTTGGCATCACCCCATCATCCCCACCACCATATCCACCATCAAACCCACTTACTCCATCACCTCGGCTGCGGACGCGCTCAAATTTTTCCGAGACACGACAACAAACCTCCAATCCGATTATGACCGACCGCTGACCCGACGCTGAACACAGATCTGATCGGTCATCCAGTCACCATGGAGACCACGACTGTCAACCAGTCGTCGCCGCTGGGCATTGCCCGCAAGCCTCTCGGCCTCGCCGGCTTTGCTGGCGGTCCGCTCAAGCCCATCACCCAGGGTTTCGCTATCTTCTTCGAGGCCCTACTCTGCTCCGTTGCCCTCGGCAATGCCGACACCATCGAGACTCTCTCTCACCTCGACATCTGCGCCGTCAATGACGCGCATCTTACCAAGTCCGTCTCCGACAAAGTCATCAAGGAAGACAAGCACACCATCGAGGCACCTGTCATCGCCTCCGACATCACTACCGACTGCGACAAGTCCGACACTGAGACCGTCGCTGCCGAGTGCACTCTGGCCACCGAGAACACTCTCGCTCTGAGCACCGAGTCAGCCATCAAGACTCCCGAGAACTCCGTAATCACTGAGGAGAACGCCTCACCCAAGGAGGACACCATCACTTGCGCCGAAGACATCGCGCCTGTCGACATCTCCTCTGTTGTTGACATCACGCTTGACACTGAACCCACCGTGGCTGAGTCGACCACTCACACCCCTACCATCATCGACACTGCTTCTGATTCACCCGAGGAAGCCGAGGCCACCGAGGTCTCCCCCACCGTCTGCACCGAGGAGCAAGCCTCTTCCGTCACTGACGAGATCATCGCTACCGAGGAGGACACCATCTTCGAGATTGAGATCACCACTGCGACTGAATCTGTCGCCGCTGAGTGCACCCTGGACACTGATGCTCAGGCCACTGAAGACATCTCCGACACATCTGTTGAGGACACCCAAGAGCCTGTGCAGATCGTTTCTCCCGAGGAGGACACCCTTATCACCCCGCAAGACGAGACCGTAGCCATCACCCCTGCCGCCGACTCTACCCAAGCTACCATCGGCATCTCTGTCTCTGATGATATCCCTGAGTCTCCACTCGAGGCCATCGAGCCTACCGAGGACATCCAGGTGACCGCCGAGGTTGTCTGCACTGAGGACACTCACGTGGCCGACATTGCGATCGAGACCACTGAAGTCATCCAAGAGACGCCTGCTTCCGAGACTGCGCAAGCCATTCAAGACATGCCTCCTGCGCTCAAGAACATCGCGGTTCCAGGCCTCGTCGAGGACTCTGAAAGCGACATTAAGGCTGTCATCAGGGACATCCTCGAGACCAACGAGGACCTTGATTTCGACACTGACATCGAAGCTGAGGCCGAAAACGAGCTGACCCAGCGCGCTGTTCACACTATGGAGAGCATCCCCGAGAAGGAGCTGGCCACCATTCCCATGCCGGCTCCCACCTATCCTCTCATCTTCGAGGATGACTTTGATGCTGCTGTCTCCAGCATCTTCAACGTTCAGTTCGAGGACCTCATGGACATCGACGCCGCCTGGTCCATCCCGCGGATCGCCGAAAAGGGCAAATCCGAGCGCGAAATCCTGCGTGAGAGGCTCGCAAACAAGGAAACTGCGCAGTTCAACCCCCAGAACTTGCGCCTTGAGAAGGCTGCGCGGGCCCTCACCATCAACGGCCCTGTGCCCGTGAAGGCCGCAACCAAGACTGCTGAACCTGCAGCTGAGACCGCGACTCCCACCACCCCTGTGGAGCCCGAGACTGCGGTGCCTAAGGACGAGGCTGAGACTCTTGCCGACGCCGAAAACAAGACTGAGGCCTTGGAGACTACTTTCTCCGACACCGAAGAGGCTACCATTCAGAAGGCCAAAGAAATCACCAGCCGCAACCACTCGCGCAGCAGCTCCGAAAGCAGCACGGTCTCCAACCTTTCTGCCGAGGCCGGCTTCGACAGCGCGCCCTGCCCTGGCACTCCCATGACGGAGCACACTGGGACGCCCACCAAAAAAGGTGCGTCGCAGGCCATCAGCACTGAGGAAACGATCCCTCAGCAAGCGATCGACACCGGCAAAAACATCGCCGGCAACGCCGAAAATCAGACCGAAGAGCCCGCTGCCGAGGCAATCGCCGAGGAAGAGGATGAGACCACGGACTAGGACGTCGTGGACTCCCTCCCAGTCCCCGGGGCCGAATGGCGCGACACAGAGCTCGACTACGCAGTCTGCCGCAACGGCTGCGTCCTCTACTACTACCCCGAGGATGACCTCTTCATGTCGCTGACACTCGCCGACTACGAGCAATATGTGGCGGCCTACCCCGACGGGCCCAAGATGGACCCTTGCTTCCTGGCCCAAGACGACTCTGACGAGGGCGCGGGCGAGGGACACGAAGAGGCCGACGACGCCGCGAGCGAGGCCAGCTCAGACTTCATCTCCAACCCGGACGAGGACGACTTCGCTCCCGAGCCCTTCGTCCGCCCGTCGAACCCGGAGCCGAGCGACGACGACAAGTACTCCAACTACGACGCCGACTTTATCTTTTCCGACGAGAGCAGGCAGGAGTACTCCAACTACGACGCAGACTTTGTCTTCTCCGACCAGGCGGACGATGAAGACGTCCACCACCCTCTCGTGCGCCTTCCCTCGCGCGGCGGCCTGGCGCCCCCCATGCCGGCCGACGAGGAAGGTGACGAGCACCAAGCCCAACAAAACCTTGACATCAACCCGGAGGCCCTCCCCTACCCTACCTCCCCCTACCACATCCGCGCTTCCCCGGATTCCTGGACGGGCCTCGACCAGACCCGCTGGGGCTGCGACTTCTACCTAGCCTCCGACAACGCCACCATGGGCGTGCGCTCCGTCTGGGACGCCGAGAGCGGCGTCTGCCATGGCCTGCTCATGCACTGCAGCTGGGGCGGCTTTGAGGACCGCGACCGCGTCCCCCTCTGCGCTGCAGAAGTCGAGATCAAGCTGACCACGCCCGAGGGCGAGGAGCTGTGGTTGGATGACTGTTTCACCACGTACGCTGCCGGGTCAGATGACTTCGACTTTACCGGGGTCGAGTGCGGTCATCGCTGCGATGAGACGTGCATTGAGTACCTGCAGCGGTACGGTTGGGAGGACTTTCGCCCGGGCAACACCCAGTGGGTTGAGGGGGACCTGAACCAGCAGGAGCATGATGATGAGGGCTTCGATGAGCTGGAGGGGCCCGAGTACATGGACCAGCAGGTCACCAAGTACTCGCAGAATCTGCTGGCGGCCATCTCTGAGGAGGATGAAGAAGAAGAGGAGTGTGTGTTGGAGACGATCGCCGAAGAAGATGAGAAGGAAGGGGATTGTGCGGTGGAATTTGACGACGATGAAGGCGACGAGTCTGTCATCGAGCTGGTGGATATGGGCCTGCTGGCCAGGATTGCCGCGGCCGTGGACGAGGGCGGCGCGGTGTTGAGGGAAATCGCGGCGGAGAATGAGCGGGACAGGGCCGAGGCGGAGAAGGCTGTGAAGCCCAAGGAGGAGCCGCTGTGGATGCGCGATCCGACCTATGTCTCCGGCATGCGCTGGTCGGACATGATCGATGAGGATGAGGAGGAGTTCTGAGGGACTGGAGGGACCGGAGGGACCGGAGGGGTGTTTGTATGATTTTGTATGATCTTGTAACTGTACAGGAGGAGATTTGGGATAGAATTTGTTCTTGTCAGGGTATGATATGATCTTGGGATCACGGATATTTGGGATTTATTTTTGTTTGTGTTGGACTGTACCTCGGGGATAAAGGTTTGGGGGCTACCTCATGGACTTGCGAGAGCAGAAACTGCGGGCAATAGACTTATTGATACATTATACATATGGGTTGGGTCACAAACTCTATGCGCTGTGAAATGCTGTGAACTTTAGACCTAACAACTCCTAGTGACAACTCCTCCAAGCAATGACTCCTGATGACACTTCCTGACGACAACTCCCCCCGTGGCAACTCCTGCCGCGATGATGGTATTGTAAACTCAGCATAAACACTACGCTCCGCCATGCCTCCCCAACCACACCCCACGTCCTCAGCCCCACCTCGCCTTCTTGTCCCTGTGTCCCTGCGGCGGTGACTCGTGGTGTCTCTTGCCACGGGGCCTTTTCTGTAACCGGGGTTGGGTCCATGCGACGAGGGCCCGCCGTGTACGTAGTTCGCGGCTGCAGAAAGAGAGACGTTCAGCAAAGGCCATATCATAGGTCAGAGAATGCGGGAGCCTTACTACTTGCGCGCCACCCCGGCGATCAGAGCCATGTCGTCCTCCTCCTCCTCCTCCTCCACAACCTGCCCGGCGGACAGCGAGATGGATGAGCTCGTCTTGTGGCCTGGTGTGGTTGAATCTGTGTGTTGTGGTGGACTCTCCTTCTGGTCCGGCCGTTCAAGGGCAAGGGCAAGTTGCTCGTGTGGTTGCACGTCTGTCACGTATCGGTGTATTGGATCGTCCTTGGGAAGGGGCTCGAATCCCTCGTCGTCCTCAGACGCGCCAAAGCCCTCGTCATCATCCTCGAGGCCATTGGACGGGGGTAATGTGTGCAGCGCCTGGGGACGGCATTGCTTTAGAAATTGGTGGCCAGCCGACAGAGCCAGCAATACTACTTCATGGCGCTCGTGGTTGCGGATATATCGCCCGACGGAGAACGGCTGATCTGGGTTAGACGCCCAGCTCGAGTTGTTGGAGACGTTTGGGGATACAGCCGGGGTGTCGCTCAGGTCGGAGGTCGGTCCGTAAAGCGAGTCCTCTGGAGTGATGTCGGCGAATGCGTGTGAAGGCGATCGTGGTGACTTTGGGGAGCGGCTGCTTTGGGAACCAGTCGGCCGAAGGTTCTCTAACGCACTGCTAAACAAAGTCAGCCCCAAAGGGCCATCGCCGGCCAGACGCGTGTCAACTTGCCTCCTCTCCAAAGCAACGCGTGGCGGGGAGCCCACGGACGACAGGTTGATCGAGTTCTGGCTCCCGGTCCTTGCATGCCGAGTAATGGCAATGTCTCGGCTGTGTCCAACGCCAAAGAACTCGATGGGGTCGAAAGCAGCCATGTCGGGGGCGGGCAATGGCAGGTAGCAAAAAAACCACGGCACTTCTCGATGAGATGAGGGAGAATAAAAGAGAAGTCCACGGGAGCTGGGGGCTGCGGCAGAGCTGAAAACGCCGGCGTCAATGACAGAGAACGTCCTCAACTCCTCGCAAGCCCCTCCAGGATTCAGGGGGTGCAGTCCCGAGAGACTCAGCAAGCTCCCGGGCCCATGGATGGTACCGCAGCGGTGGGACGACGCACGCACAAGATGGGTGGGTGAGAAACCAGACTGTCGGGTTCACCTCCTGAAGAAGGCAACCAAAGGTCCCCCCCAGGTTCGCAAGCGCCCACTTTGCGGTCCGCGCGCCGAGCCGTGTCTGGCGAGCCGAAAAGGGCAGTTGCTGAGCAAAAGTGTGTCATGGTGTGGCTCGCCATGCGATTCCGGAAATGAGCACCCCCTGCCCACACACGGGGACATCGGAAGTTCCTGATGGGAATTGGGCTTCCGCGAGCCTTCTGAGCCAGAAGCTAGCAACCCCCGCGGAATAGCGCCGCTGTGCGCCCTTGGTCGCGTCGTCCTGCCCAATCGCGGCGGCCCCAAGGGCCATTAGCGCTGCGCCATCTGGCGTGCCACCCACACCCTCGGGATCGGCCCAGCAGAGTGGTACGCGGGGTCTCACTGGCTGCAGTGTCACAGGCGAAGTCTGCTAAAGACCCAGTCTGCTGGAACCGAGTCCACTCGTCCGGGACCACGACTGCGTCCGCGACGAACCACGTCTTCGCCCTTGGACGTCTCTTTCCGATGCTTTTCGGCTCTGCTTGTTACGGCGCAGCCCAATGAGAGGCGGCAAGGTGCCAAAGCCGGGTCTCCCAAAAATGAACATGGGAATGCCGAAGGAATCTCGCTTCGGCAGGAGAAGCATGCAGAGCGACGGTTTGGGAGAAAACCCTGGCGCGATTTCTCAACTCGAAGTTGCAGCCGTTGCCGACAGAATAAGCGTCGGCCACCAGTCCCCGGGCCTTGCGGTCGGACCGTCGAGGCTCAGCCTGGGCCGACTTCCTCACAGCGTTCCCTGCCGAGCTTCACCGCTGAGTTCGAAGCTGCCTCCGGCTGGTAAGGCATTAGCTAATTCTTGAAGCCGGGCGCAACTCGACGGCATCGAGGAACCCTAGACTGCTGCCCTTCGTTAGCACGCTTACAGCATCCGAGCAGCCAAGACCTCCTGCAAGAGTAGAACCTCATTAGCACAAAATGGCCGCGCCGAAGCCTGGGCAGCTGATGATCGCAGAAGCAGGCACCAAAAATAAGTAACCAAAGTTGATTCGCGAGGGGATAAGGCAAAAAGGACCAAAGACGGCAACAGCATGCGCATCGCTCGGACATGAAGAAACTTCAACCCCTTCCAACACCCATCCTGCCACGAAAAGCAGGGATGAATGCCAGCCGTCAAGGACCACGCAACACTAACCACCACACCCACCACCGCCGCAACCCCCTCCACCGCTGCAACCCCCTCCACCACCGCATCCACCTGCACACAGTCAGAATCTGTCGGACAAAGCCAGACGTACGGATATGAAGAGTCAGCAAACTCACCATCACCTCCACACCCCCCACTGACCCCGTCCCCTCCCGCACCGGCACCGCCGCACCCCTATCACCCCGAACCGTCAGCATCCCTCCTCAAATCCCAAACTCAACGACGCCAAAACAAAACGAAAAGACGCAAGAAAAAGAAAAAGGAGAACTTACCCCCGCCCCCCCGCAAGCCCCAGCCGCAACCCCCCCGCCACACGTCCCCGCCGCACACCCGCCATACGCGCCCGCCCCACACGCCACCACATACCCGGGATACCAGCCATAATACAGCCCCGGCGTCCACCAAAGCGGGTAGACGTACGGCGCGGTGTACACGTAAGGGTATCCCCAATGATCATAGTAAATCTCCTCCTTCTTGGGAGGCTCGCGCCCCTTCTTCGCAGCGCGGGCCTGCGCCTTGGCCAGGGCCGTGTCGAGGCGGCGCTTGTGGGCGGCGGCGAGTCGGCTGGCGATGGTTTGTTTGTTTATGGCGGTGGAACGGGGCGGGGCGACGACTGTGTCTAGGTGGGGGGCCACGGCCGGGTGCGAGGAGATGTGCGCTGAGGAGGACGGGGGGTCTGGAGGGTGGCGGGTTAGGAGTGGTGTTTGATGTTTGTTTATGAGGGTTGAGAGGGAGGAGGCAAGATGGTGGGTGTGTGGAGGTGGTTGTGGGAAGGGGGTTAGTTTTGGGGGTCTACATACGCAAAGAAGAGGCGCCGGAAGCGTGGAAGGATTCGACGACTGTTGGATGTCAGTTTGGGGATGGTCGGTAGGATCAGGGGGACGCACCTTTGTCATGCTTGGACATGCCGAGGGCTTTGCCGATGCTGCTGACGTGCGAGGAGCGGATGGCTAGCGTTCAGTGTCAGTGTCACGCTTAAATTTCAGCCACTGTCAGACATACACTCGCAGTACCAGCAGGTGCACTCGCTGTACACCTCGCCATACCGCTCCTGGTAGATCTTGCTGGTCCACTCAAACTGCTGACTGAGCGTGTTATCGTCGATCTTGTCGTCGTGGTCGATGAAGCGCCCCGCCTGAGTGACAGTATGCCAGAAATAGCGGCTCGGGCTCAGCTGGTGCGTGTGCCATGCAAGGTCGACGTCCAGCGTGGGAACGGCGATGTTGTTAGGGTTTTTTGCCATGATGGCGATAAACCGGCTGTACTTGGTCAGCAGGCGCGTCATGGTGTCGCGGGCCGACGGGCTGTGCAGCCAGTCCAGCTTGCACATCTTTTCCACAAACACGCCCTGCCGCATGACGGCGCCTCCCAAGTCGACAGCGAACAGGCTGAAGTTCTCCCAATACCGCGACATCATCTTGCGGACGGCAATCCGCGATGCCGCGGGCAGTTGATAGCGCCCTCGTGTGGTGATGTTGTCGATCTCCTTGATACTCTCCTTGTCCTCGAACACCTTCTCGATGGCGCGGCGGACGTCGTTCATGGTTGGATTCAAGTTGGCCCGGAATGAAATGAGGGTGTTGATCCGCGTCCTGATGGATCCGCGCCCGCTCTTCAGCAGCCGGTTGGGGAACGTGTTGGCCCGCAAGTTAGTACTCGGAGTGCCAGTCTTGGGGTCCAGCAGCGTCCCTGGCATCGGCCGCTGGGTGGGGCCGAGGAGAGCTTTGTGGTCCTGGACAAACTTGGCGGCCGCGAGGAGCTCTCTGCAGATGACAAGGTTGCAGCCCGGGCAGGGGAACTGCAGCCTGTTGTCGCCGTAGCCGTAGCCGTTGAAGTTGATGAAGCCGGTGCCCTGATAGTCCTCGGGTAATTCGCACGTGGTCCAGGGGATATGCATCCAGGTGTTGCAGCGGGGGCATTCGAGGATTTTGACCATGGAGTCCTTGGCATTGTCCCAGGCAAGGCCGGTCCGCTGACTCCAGCGACTCATGCATTCGGCCGAGACGCTGTAGTTGAAGTGCGTATCAATGGCCTTGTTGACGAGGTCCCACGGCAGGCCCGTGACCCAGAACGGCCTCATTCCAGCCAGCATCGCATCTTCGAGAAAGGCGCGGGGGTTCAGCATGTGAGTGTGCCACACCATGAGAACGTCTGAAGAATTAGCGATGGGTGAGAGGAGCCGGTAGGGTGGGGAAGGCGGACTCACCAAGCGGCGGCAACATGTCCTCGTCCCAGTGAAAGACGGCATCAATGTTCGACGGGAAGGCTGAGTAGGCCGAGGTGCCAGCCATGAGCATGTCGTCCTCGGTGAGCGGGCGTCCCGGCAGCAGCGTCGTCAAATGGCGCCACCAGGTCTCGTAGCGGTCAACGGCTCTGGCGACATACAGGGCCCATCGCTTCTCGCGGATCTGGCTGAGCATCTCGAGGTTCTTGTTCCGCCTCTTGTCCTTGACGCTTGGATCGGCGTCCCCCTTCTGTCCCGCCTTTTCGCTCTCCTTCGACTCCTCCGAACCCTTGGACCCCTTCTCGGGGCGTGCCTTCAGCTCAGCGTCGATGGGGCCGGCGGCGGCATCCCACAGGCCCCAGAGCCCGTCGGTGAAGCCGACATCTTCCTTCAGCCACTGGATGGCAAACAGCAGCTTCAGATGGGCCAGGCATGTGTCGACGTCCGGGTCGACGGGCCAGTTGGAGACGCGGAGATTGTCAAAGGCCGCCGTCAAATTGGCAGCCTCGGCGTCTGTCGCGTCTGGTGGGATTTGCTGCGAGTGGCCGCTGGCCTCGGCCGTGTATGCGGGTGGAGGGGCATTGTCCGAGTCGTTGAAAGGACCGATGATGGAAGGTCGTTGTTGTGCCGAGTCCATGGCGGGCAGGCACCTCACTCACTGAGGGCGGCTGGGCCCGCACTGGCAGGCGGGGTCGGATGCTTGTTTTGCGGGTGCTTGCTTGGCTGCCTGGCACTTTGGCGGGGGATGCGGGACAGGAGGGAAGGCGCGGGGCGGGCTGGCCGGGCTTTTTGATTCAATCGCTCAATGTTTTTGTTCTTTTTCAGCCGCGCACTTCAAGATCTAAGCCAACTGCAAACCCTGGGGCGTCTCGAGTTCCTTGCATGGAGCAGCCGGGATCCCTTTTCCCACTTGCTCCCCGAGACCGATAGACTCGATCGACCGGAGTAATTTTTGGCGCGAGGTGCGTCACCCGGGCGTTCCGCCGCAGCCTTCGTATTAGCGCATTCAGCCCCCCATTCGGTCGCGGTTTTGGGGCTGCCGAGCGAATGCGACAGCAGCGCAAGAACACGGGGGCGCGCATGGCCGTCGCACGATTGGCGAGGCGGAATCGCGGATCGCGCTAGCAGCCATCCAGTAACTAACCCAGCCTCAGGCACAGTGACACAAAGCGGATCTGATACCGAGGTATGCTCAGCCTCAGACCTCAGCCATCGTTCGCAGAGCCTCACCTAGACATCTCCTCGGTGACGGTCTGGGCATTCATGTAGTCTGCTTCACCACTCCCGTCTCACCGAAGCCAAAAGGAGTCGCAGACCTGGAACCTGGAGTCCTGGCAGCCGGAAGGCCACGCCGCGCCGCCACAGCCATCGCCGCTTCCTTGGCTATCGAACCGGATCAACAACAGAGAATTGGGTGGTGGCATGGTGCTTCCTGGCCGGCGTTGGGCTTCCACGCTTCCGGGCTTATGTCAACATCCACCGGTTCGCTCTTCTGGGGAGGCGGGAGCTGGCAGCACTGGCCAGCGAATCCCAAGCGACGAGCGTGCAACCAGGTGCACTTTGGGTTCGGGCGCTAAGATTGGTCGGGGGAGGGTCCCGATTTGATGGAGATAATCTGAGCTCGCCTCCTCACCTCCCCGCCCAGCAGACTCGCTTTCCGGATCGAGTCCCGAAGCCAAACATGGGGTTCGGACTGGCAGTCGCAGCGTCACTACCGCCCACTCAGATGGGCAACCTGCGAACTGAAAGTCTCGATGCGATTGTCAATCGCTTTCCTCGTTTGATAGCGCCCTCGCTGCTTCCCGTGCCATCCATAAAGCTTGCACACCCCGGCCGTGGTTGTCATGGCTCTCTTTAGCACATCTCCGAAAAATCAGCTGAATGCCGGGAGCTCACCTTCTTCGAACACGGCGAACGGACTCGATACCGGGTCGACAATATCGAAGCCAACATCCCCTCTCGCCCTGATCTGTCCATTGCCTCTCCAAACCATCCCTCCTGTCTCCGTCGTCCACGACTAGTGTCAGCTCAGCATGTTGGTCAACGGCATCAAAATCGTCTTCGGGGGCGCCGGCTTCATCTCCGGTCACACTGTGGCCGACGTTGGGGAGTGGCTGAAGACGCTCGAAGAACTCGGCATCGACACCATCGACACGGCAGAAATCTACGGTGCATCAGAAGAGCAGCTGGGCCAGGCCGGCGCCGCTTCGCGATTCACCATCGATACCAAGGCGGCGAGCGGTTTCGGCGATACCCCCGCGACCAAAGAGGTCGTCATCAAGGCTGGCGAGGCGAGTCTGCAGAAGCTCAAGACCGACGCCGTAAGTGACACTCTTCGCCCCCGGCCGCCCTCACTTCTAACCACGTGGCGCAGGTCGACGTCTACTACCTCCACGCCCCGGACCGCCGCGTTCCCTGGAAGGAAACCCTCGCCGGCGTCAACGAGCTCTACAAGCGAGGCGCTTTCAAGCGCCTGGGCCTCTCCAACTTCCTCGGCCCCGAGATCACCGAAGTCGTCCGTGTCGCAAAAGAAAACAATTTTGTGGTCCCCACCGTGTACCAGGGCAATTATTCGGCCGTCGCTCGTCGCACAGAAAGGGAGATTCTCCCGGCCCTCCTCTTGAACAATATCCGTTTTTATGCTTACAGCCCCATCGCCGGCGGGTTTCTGTCAAAGTCCAGGGAGGAACTGTCTGACCCCGAGGGCCGCTTTGGCGACGACAAGAACCCCCTGGCCAAGCTGTACAATGGCATGTACAACCGGCCGAGCTTGGTAACCGCGCTGGATGTCTGGGGGGAAATCGCCCACTACGAGGGCATCTCCAGGGCCGAGCTGGCGTACCGCTGGGTGGTGTATCACTCGATCATGGCAAAGTGTTCGACTGAAGCCATCGTTGTGGGTGCGAGGAAGCCTGAGCAGCTGAGGGAGACCGTGGCCGCCATGAAAAAGGGGCCTCTGAGTGGGTCCGCCGTCACGGGGATTCAGCGCGTGTGGGAGAGTGTAAGGACCGAGGCTCTGCTGGACAATTTTCAGCACCTGGAGACGGCGTGAAGGTACTGCGCCGTCTCATGACCCCCAGTATTGATATTTCCAGACCGTGTGACTAAGCCTCATAGTTCGTTAGTTCACGACAACGGCCCCGTCATAGGGAAATAGAGAAGAACATACCTTACCGTCCTCTACCTTCAAGCTCTGCCAACCGCTCCTCTCAGCACCTACCTTTGACCGTTGACATGCGACATAGTCCCCGGACACTCCGACTCATCCTCTCCATGTTAGTTACACTGCACCACAGCCGCCACCCCTGATTTGGAACCTCTCATTGATGAACAAGTCACCTGCGTCGGAACCTCCCGCTGGCCTTATGCAGACCATTTACTCTATCCGATCCGATGCAGCATCGTGTGTGTGAACCAAGGGACCGGAACGGCAGCCGGTGCCGCAACGACTTCGAGCTAAGTCAAAAGGTAGGTAGCCATTGTCCATCCGCCGGTCCACGCTTCCACCGTCCGGTATGGGTTATGGGTTCTATTGGGATACAGGGACCTGTTGAGCGACTGGAACCTGCGGGGACGAAGAGGCGGCAAGGCGACCGACCACACATTCTCTGGTTACAACCTGGATACGGACCATGGCCTCACCGACTTTTCCTTCCTCCGACAGCCCGGGGCGGATTATGGTAGCCCAGACTCGTGGGGATCAGAGTGGATGGTGGCGTGAAACTCGCGCGAATTCATAGCAGAGGGCATAAGAGGTTGAACTCGAGATATATTAATGGCACTGAACTAGTACCCTGTTTGCAACACAAAATTCCGCTCTTCTCACAAACCACGCTCCGATTTCGCCTCGTCCCCGATTTCCAACTCATCCACGCCGCTAACCAACCCCCACACCTAAACACCACTAGAAAACATATCCCTAATACAGCAAATACCCCAACCTCCCCTCCAGCACCAACCCCTCCACGCCGTCCGCAAGCCTCTCGAGACCTTCCAACCCAGCCACAGCCCCCCTCGCCTCACAGTCATGCCCATGCCCCTCAACCCTCCCGCCCCCATCCCCGTTCCGATAAACCGGCTCAGGCGACGCGGCCGGCGTAATCGGGAAAATCCCCCCCACCACCCCCCACCCGGGCCTCGGCCCCTCCTTCACCCTATCCCCATTCACATTATTAGATCTAACACTCTTCATATACCACGGCTCAACCTCCACCTCCACCTCCCTTTCTCTCCGTCGACGGTCCTCCTCCTGCCTTTCCAAATCCCGCTGGACCTGATCCTGATACACGACCAACCCCTCCTTCACGCCCCTTATAACATCGCCAAAACTGAGGTCGGGGAACGGCTTCATCGGCCTGAGCCAGACGAGCTGCTGCTTGTGCAAGGATTTGATGAGCCCGCCCAGTAGGAGGGCGTCACAGTGGTGCGTGGTGCAGGGCGCGGCGCCCGAGGTGAGGTCGTCGAGGGTGCCGTGGAGGAGGGTGAGGGCGCGGGAAAGGAGGGTTTGCCGTTGGGTGTCGATGTGGTCTGGCATTTCTCGTTAGAGTTCATGTTGGGGGCGGGGGAGTGAGCGTGAGAGCGCTTACGGATAATCTTTTCCCTGATGGGGAGGTTGGCGGCATGTATGGGCCCTGAGCTCTGCAAGGCGGCGAGCTTGGTGGCTGTCTTGAAGATGTCCGGGTGGCGGAAGACGTGGCTGATGTAGATCCAGGGGATGGGTTTGTGGTTGAAGGTGTCTGGGGTGGTGCGCTCGAGGTGGGAGATCCACCGCTCGGCGTAGACCTCGACCGCGTCGTAAAGTTGAAAGCGGTCGACGAAGACGGCGATATGCGCTAGGGTTTCGAGATCAACGGCCTTGGGGACTTTGGCTCCGCGGCTGTGGATTGCGTTCATGGCGATGCTGACCGCCTTGGGGTCAAAACCCTCGGCCAGCTTGAGGTGGACTCGGCCATCGGACTGGCGCGTGGCTTTGGTGGTACCGAACTGCAGCTTGTTCTTGAACACATGCGAAGCGAGTGCAAGATGTCTCGAGGAGACTTTGATGCGCAGGCCTGACCGAGCGATGGATGTTGTAGTAGCGTTCTGGGTTTTGTGTTCGCCGCTGACTCCATTGACGCGAAGTTCATTCCGCGGTCCACTGGGCTGGCCGGATGGCGGCACGATGAGCAGCACGTCGGCATCTGGGTCGACCTCGTAGAGAGGAGCCAGGTTCGCGAATGGCGAGGTGACTACAGCAACTTCAACGAAGTCCATCTCTTCCGGTGTTGACTTGTCTCCTCGAATAGTAACTGATAGTTCGTTTGACTCCGTTATGAGCACATTTCTGCAGAAGGTTGCTTGGATTTCAACATATCAGAGGAGGCATGGTGTGCGGGGCAGCCTCGATCACGCAATCTGCCGGAGGGTGGCTGGCTTTCCTGTTCGGGCACAAAGGAGTTCAGCTTTTGGCCGGCAGCATGAGTTGGGGGTCAGCCCAATCAGACTCAAGGGCCCCCAAGCTGTGCTGGGCAAAGGCCATGCATGGAGACCCAGCGGGCTATGGGAATGTATCAGAAAGCACCCGTGGAGAATATGAAGACGTGTTCTTCGGCAACTGACAATTAAAGCACTGTCAATCCAGGTGCGCATGTGGCGTGTAGGAGTTGGGGTTGAGAGACTCGGGGGCTCAATGGATGAATAAGGGTTAGGGTCAGATCCAGAACGATCAAGACGTTCTCCTCCTCAATAACAGACGACATCATGCTGTTCAGGGTTGATAGTTACCATTCAGGTCAATTGTACAGATATGTATAACACTATTGAAATCGAATGCGTTGCTGGCCGTGCTGTAAAGCCGTCTAACCTGGCGTGGCTGTTCACACGGGCTATGCGCCAACCCTAACCCGAGAGAAATAGGGGTTCCGTCACCGAGGCGTATTTTCCGGAGGCACATTTGACCGCCGGCGATCGCATCCTTGATGCCTTCGGCATGCCACTGTATGATCTCATCCTTTTATTGCTCTGAAAAGCCCACGTCCGGACGACGGAACATCAGCCGGAAAGTGGTCCGCTTTCCGATGCTGGAGCTTCAACGGCCCGCGCGAGGTGGTCTGCATCCGTTATGAAGACAGGCTCAACGTCTCGAGGTAGTTCTTCAGCGTGCACCGAGAAAGAATCATCTGACCGAAGAGTGGCCCTCGCCGTGTGATGCTGCGTCGGGAGGATGGTGGTTGAGACGGGAGAGGGGCAGGCACGTTCGGAGCATTGCTGCAATGCAGGTGCTGCGAACACCCGGTTGCGCGGCTTTAGTAGCATCACGCCGCCCACTTTGCGCACATTAGACTAGGCCAGCGGCAAACTAATTGAGAGTTGCGCCGAAGGTGAGCTTCGCACTGGCTCGCAAGGCTGGTAGGGCGCCGCCACAGGCTCTCCAATCGCACGGTAATGTAAAATAATGAAATCAGCAAGATTCGATGTGTAGTGCGTACCCTGTCGGGCCGAGCACTTAGAGAATGAAGGAATCTTTTCGAAAGATGGCGAGTCGGGTCAAAGACTCTCCGGCTCGCGGTGCTGACAGGCTAGGACATGCAGCCAAGCAAGGCCTCAATTTCGAGTCTCAGCCACGTTAGGCATTCCAAGGCTCCAGGCTTACTCCCATGGACGGGTGCTCGCTACTCCAATTCTCACGAGCTACATCCTTTCTTCATATCCTCCAGATACCGCTCGAGAAAAAATATGCCACTGCATAAACACAACACTGGACGCGGGATTCTATCATGCTCCCTCCTACACTTGATCATCGATGTCAGTCAGCAGCGAACAATATCCGGCGGAACGCCTCAGACGGGATGGCCGTGAAATCCGTCTCCTCACGCTTTTGCCCGGCAGCGGCGAAGAGATGATCGCATGTACACTCCGAACTGCGAGCCTCGAGAACGCAGAGAGCTATGAGGCCTTGTCCTACGAGTGGGGCGATTCTAGACCTCTGCGGACCATTCTGCTCAACGGCAGAAAGTTCGAGATTGGCGACAATCTGTTCCAGGCTCTGAGGTACCTCCGGCCGCCCTCAGGTAATGCCGCGAGGGTGTTGTGGATCGACGCCCTCTGCATCAACCAGTCCGACTTCCAAGAGCGGAACCACCAAGTCCAGCAAATGGCCGATATCTACCGCCAAGCCCACGTGGTCATCGCATGGATAGGTCTGGAAACCGAAGAGAGTAGGGAGGCGTTCGGGTTTCTCCAAGACCCCTTCGTCTTTGGCCTACGTGGTCGAGAGTCCGAATCTGGCGCAGATCGCAAGTGGCAGGCTGTCCATAAACTATGCCAGCGGCCCTACTGGAGGAGAGTCTGGATTGTCCAAGAAATATGTCTCGCCCAACGACTCATCGTCAAGTGTGGCGAGGGCCAAATCCCGTGGAAGTACATTTCCGAGCTTCGCACGTCGAGGAAACATATCTGGCCCCATTACCTCTCGCGGGGGGAGGCAGCCTTCCTGGAAAGCACTCCGGTACGCCTAGATCGCCAGCGACGGACGCACCAGGAAGAAGGTGGCCACGGTTTGTGGTTGTTGCTCGAGGCCTTTCAAGACTCGCTATGCAAGGAGATTCACGATAAAGTCTACGGATTCCTCGGTCTTGCAAACGACTGCGGCGAACGAGGGTTTCCCGTCGATTACTCCAAATCGGTCTTCGAGCTCTATGAGGACGTGATACGGCTCTATCACGACAGGTTTCAGCGCAAGACGGCACCCCACAGTCCGCAACTCATCAACCTGAGCGAGTTTCTCTGCCGGTTGCTCGGGCCCGGTCTTGTAGCCAAGCATGCTCTGCCGCTGTCGAGCCATTTGCCGGACCCCATGGTCAGAATAACGGCAACTAGCGTAATGGTCATTCATCGGTTTCTCGCCGGGGATGGCTTTGTCAGTCCCGGCGTTGGCGAGATACACCCGATTCGTAACTCTCGGGCTGCACTCCTCTGCCATGTTGCAATAGGTCGCAAGGCTACCGGCACCGGCCGCATGGTTGGCACCAAGATGATGTTCGTCGCAGAGCCACTTACACAGCTTGGCGGAAACGTGAAGGGGGTCGCCCCCGAAGGCACCCAACTCGGCGACATTGTGTGTACGTTTGTGGGTAGTCGTGTGGCGCTCATCTTCAGGCCAACGTCTGCCACAAGGCGTTACCCCATGGACGGACCGGGTTACGAGGTGCTCGAGGGCCAGGGCTCTACACTTGTCGGAACCCTTGTCGGCCGCGCCATCTTTGATTCGGACTTCGCTCAGCGACAGTACAACCGCTCGCTCAACCCTGACAAGACCGTTGAGATAGACCTGACCCCCCCCATTGAGTGGAGGAAGGATCACGCCGCATGGCAAGATGTGCTATGGCCTGTTACCGTTTCCATCGACACGACAACGCTGTGGCTTGCCACCAGATTCGAGGCCAGATTTGATGCCAATCGCCTCTCGAAGCTTGGTTTGTTCAGATCGATGATCAGTCTGCTGCCGCGGGAAGATCTACCACCCGCTTCAGACACAGAAGAAGCAGCCGATACGGGGACGGGCGGCAGCGGACAGGCTAACGCCCAAAGACCCGACGAGGTATTGCAGAAGCTACCGCACAAGCCTCAGCCCAGGGAGCTCGCACTAGGCCCTGGGAGAACGGGGATCGCAAACCTGGGCGCGACAGGCTATCTCAGCGCTACCCTGCAAATCCTGTACATGCTGAAGCCGATACGGAAGGTATGCGTTCATGCTTACCTATCTACCTACTTACCAACTATTACTTACACGAAGTTTAGGCCATTCTCCGCGATGAGAGCGTACGCAAATCAGGCACCATCGGGGTGGCCCTTCATAATTTGTTCCTGCACCTGCAAAGCTCTTGGCTGCCCGCGTCACCCCTGATGCTCACGCAGGCCATGGGTTGGGAGGAGTGGCAACGCCACGAGGCGCGGAATATGCTGGAGTTCTTCAAAGAATTCACCGATTTGATCTACATGAAGAAGCTCGGAGAAATCTTACACCACACGTTCTTGAGCTTGCTCGCCGGCAAGGTGGAGACAAGGCTGAGACATCACGGGAGGTCCATGATTGAACAGTTCTTGGGTAGGAGCCTATTCCCTACCTTCCTCCCTTCCTAATTTTGGAAGTCATTAAGCTCGTGCGGGTGCTGATGGTCAAGCAGACATAGATGCAAGCCTCAGAACCACTACCGCAACCGAGATAAACACACTGGAGGATTCGCTCCGCGACTACTGCTCGGAATACGAGGGTATCAAGACAAACTTCCGGCACATACCGCCAGTGTTTCTGATTCACGTCAAGGAGCTGGTCTATAACAGAGACAAAGGGGAGATGGAGACGGTAAGCCGTTTCGGACTCGAACTACCTAACTGCTTACCTAGATACCTGTATGTAAGACATGCCGTGTTAATCCCTTGTAGATCCGCACACAGTTCACATACCCCCGTGTGTTGAACCTAGCGAGCGTCATGAACCAGAGTGCGGAGAATTTGCCATCAGACTTGGTCTACCAACTGCACGGGTAAGCGCAACTTGCAACTCGGGGGCGGCAATCTGGCTAGTCACAGAGAGAGAAATGGACTAACGAGCATTGCACTTTTGCAGGGTTGTCGTATGGGAAGAGGTAGAACCCTTCCCCAGATATCTCCTTTATCTGAGACCTCACCGAGAGAGCCAGTGGCTGCTGTTCCTCAACGAGACCGTCACATATGCGTCTGAGAGCGAGGTATTTGAACAGAATTTCCGCATGGCCGATGGAACATTGCCGGCCGGCGCCCCATTGAGGGTCCCGATTATGCTCCTGTACCTTCGGATGTCAATGCTTGACAGCCTCCTAGGGCTGAGGATATGAGGAGGGCTCATCAGAGAATCACGCAATGTTATGCGACCTGCAGTCAAATCACTACTAGTAGTATGGAATGAAGAAGGAATGAAATAACATTGTCGTACAGCTAGGATAATGTAATATAATGACTGTATAGATTGGTAGCGTTATAAACGACATTTACCTAGGTAGAGTGCAGCACTTGATTAGAATACTTTCAGACAGAGTCAGACACAAGAACCTCTAGTATTACATTGGGCGAGGCGGTCCGGACCGTGCTGGTGAGAGCAGGCCCGGAATGCCGCCCCCTGAGACTGCTGCCCAGGTTATGGTATAACTAAAATTGCTGGCGTCGCTTCGTTCGTCAGTCGCGCGACCCTTCGCTACGATACGGGGCGCTTCCTTCCTCTCTCCCGCTCCTGGCAATTTTCCTGTCCCTCTCTGGAGGACAACCGGGGTTAGGGTTGAATACGGGAGAGACGAAGCGCCAATATCTGTCTGTCGGCCAACAACTCCATCTACTTGAGCCTTCTTATTACACTTAACATAACGTTACCAATCATTTCTATAAGTCGGACACCCTGGATTTCGGCCACCCCACATTTCGGCCACTTGGCAAACCTACACCCAAGATGCCACTCATCTTCAACACTATATATTGCAACCATTCAACCCACTACAATACAAGAAGCCTCTAAATCACCACTTTCAGACTCGCTCTCTTCAGCCATAGTATCCTCGATGCGACCGGCTTCAATCTAGGCCTTGTGGATCTAGTCAATTGAAACGAACTAGGTATTTGGGTCTATTTGGACCCTCTTCCGTTTCGACGGCCGGGCTGCTTCCAACTAGGCCTTCAGAGCCTCGTTTTCCTATTGCAACTAGGCCAATTTGACGTCATTTTGATCAAAGGCCTTTTCAACCTTCTGGAACAATAGCCGTCGCGTATAACTGGGCCGGTTGTGGCTAGCCAAGTCAGCCAGTTGACTACGTAAGTCTGACCTCCTCTGTGGCGCCCACTAGACGCACACTACTGTGCGCTTATATAATCCCAAATCGATTACATAATCACGAAAAAATGCATCAAACGCGGCATCAACCCCGCGCCTCTGAGCCCCTGAATGCCACCACCACCACCATAGCCACCATAGCCACCTTCCTAGACGACTGCCTCCCTCCCGAAGGCCATTTTAGGTCTCGAGAGACCTTATTCCAATCAATCAATACCTGGGCCAAGCCTCGAGGCTATGCCTTTACAACTCAGAGGTCAATTCGCGAGAAAAATAGCTTCCTGAAAGTCTATTACGTATACGATCGTAGCCGCCGACTGCCTTCTCTCAACGACTTACGCGAGGAAAAGAGAAAAACGACTACTCGTATAACGACTTGCCCTTTTTCGGTCCTTACTAAGGAGTCTAGCGAAGGCTAGACTCTAAAACACTGCCCTAAAGTACACTTCGCTATCTATAACTATAAGCTAAGCCTATACCTATCTATATACTCTATCTACTAACAACTCTCTAGTAGTATATTACAATTAATAGTACTCTTAGACACTAGCCTTATACCGAAGGAGATTTAGATAGTTATATAGCAAAGTAGCTCCTTAGCAATACATTAAGATATCTATAACTATATCGCCGAAGCCCGCTACGACTCTCGTTAGGGCGTAAGCCTAATTTATACGCTTGTAAATCAGCTTGAGCAAGAAAGCTTCTAGAGCTGTATATAGTATAGGCCTAATAGGTATATAATAGTAGTTCTCTTTACTTACCCTAACTCTCTTATCTACCTTCGAGCGTACCCTGAAGTCCTCCTCCTCGATTATATATATAAGACGAATAAATATAGTATACCACTCCTCGATATATTATTATTTCCTACACCGATATGCCCGTAGGCGCGCCGGTCCTTCTACTG
>MU854611.1:0-31033 GCA_033296685.1 Parachaetomium inaequale | reverse complement strand
CATGGATTGAGTGCCCATATGTGGGGGGTGCCCACAAGCAGGGGGTTTGACTTACATCGAAGATGCGGACACACTGGCCGCGTTCGGACCCGTCCTCGAACCAAAAAGTCATGAAAGGTCTGTCGCCGACACGCTGGACGTCCAACTCGAGGCAGGGCAGGCCGGCCTGGGGGGAAAAGGTTGGTTGCAAGGCGACGCTCTTCGTACTCGGCTCGCAGGCGCAGCACCTCTCCCTCGAATGCGTCCTCCATTTGGGTTGAAGAACCCATGATACAACGCTTGATGATGGTAACCTGACGGTTGCTGAAGCAAGTTGGCGAAATGTGGGCGGTGAGTTGAAGGCACTGGGGCGAGTGGGGGACGGAGACCAGTGATGTCGGATGGGGGAAACTGGGCCCGGCCCCTTGGGGCACTAAAAAACAAGCAGCCGTTGGCTGGGAATTGACAGCAGCAATGCACCACGTGACCCTGGAAGTTGCCTTTCAGTTCATGTTCTCCTCGACGAGCGGAAGATTCCATCATTCCGGAAACGGCATGGGTATCATGGTTGCCAGAGTGATGTTTTGCGGCCGGGGATTGGCTCCAATATCTGTATAAGAATGTAGATAAAAGACAAGAAACGTAGTAAGAAAAGAAATAGAAGGACCGGAGGAACAAGTATATTAAAAAAAAAAAATCGAAAAAGAAATGAAAAAAAACCGAATTCGCCAATTCTTGTTTTATTTCCGCAATGGAGTCGTTGACTGGGTAAGGACCGCTCTTTAACGCCTAGAAGTCGAGAGCAGCTGCAACGGGAGAACCAAGATTCTGGGGTTTAAATTTCATAGCCCAACCAGTATTTATTTTCCCACATGGCGAACTGTTCTGACGCCTTGGAATATAGTCCTCAGCCAACGAAATTAGACAACGGAGCTCAAACACCGCAAGTCCAGGACTTCCAACAGGCTCATCACAGCTGTTAGCACCAAGTTGCATCGCGAGCTAAGGTACATAGAGAACAGGGGTCAATACCAGGGTACCTTCACCAAGAACCCGTCGAGCTCAATCAACACGCTCGATCAAGTCCCACTGGTTGCCATACAAGTCCTTAAACACAGCAACGGTCCCATAATCCATCTTTGCCGGCGGCCGCACCCACTCAACCCCATTGCTCGTGAACCGATCGTAGTCCCTCTGGAAATCGTCCGTCTCAAGAAACAGAAACACACGCCCGCCCGTCTGCCCTCCGACGACGGCTAGCTGCTCCGGCGTCGAGGCACGGGCGAGCAGTATGGTTGTGGCGTCTAGCGGCGCGCCCGGAGGCCGGATGGTGACCCATCGCTTGTTGGGTTCCTGCTTGTCCTCGACGAGGGTGAAGCCGAGCTTGTCGACGTAGAAGGCGAAAGCCTCATCGTAGTCACGGACAAGCAGGGAGATATGAGCGAGGCGGGGCATGGTGTGCGATGCTTGGGGCACACTGTCGAAGCTGACTTGTGAGGGACTTTTGGCGAAGAAGTTACTTTAGGTACGTTTGCTCGCGAAGAAAGAGAATTGAGTAGTCTGGGACTTGGGTTAAGCTCAGGGCAATACTATTAAAAGGGTTTCTTAGTAGGAAACAAGTGACGGAGAGAAATAACGTAAAAGTTCAATGAATACAATGCAACATTGTGTGTGTTGGGCAAAATCTCTTGGCTGGTTGCGTGACCATGCCACTGAATGATGAATCAGGTTCAAGTTAGGTACCTACGTAGGTAACGTTAAGGTACCGATGAATCAAGCCCCAAGGCAGACTTGCGCGCTGCATGTGTGCGCCGATAATAATCCGGAATTGGGGGCGCAGTCCCATCACGTTTATTAGCGGCGATCAGCCTCCGCTTCCTCACCACCCAGTCAGACTTCGGCCCGGAAACAATATCACTGTTTTATACGCTTCTGGAGTACGCTGCTTGGAGAGTGAACGCCACAGTGCCAACGTACCTTCCTGGCCACGCTCCCTCTACCACCATGTCCTACGACATCCAGATCGGCCTTGCAACGCCCAGAGAGGAAGCAGACATCCGCAGGAGGAGACATCGACCTCCGTACTCGCTGGAAAGCTTTCTGGAGTGGGAAGAGGAGGCTGCAGCTCGAGGAGCGACGCAGTGGGTCATGTACAACGAACCCCCGACCACTCCGGAAATCAAGGGTCACGACATCGACCGAACCGTAATGGGATCCTTTCAGACGATCCCTCGACGTGCCTTGGTTGCATCACGTCGCGCGGACGGCCAGGTCCAGGTCGACAAAGTCCCCTGCAGTCTCATCCAGGCCATGTTCGTGTTTGAGGAGTTCCGACGGCAGGGACTCGCCGCCAAGGCGTTGCGCCTGATCAAAGATCAGCTGGCGGATTACGCCGAGGCCGACCACCAAGGCATCAGGTTCTTATTCCTTTACAGCTACGTTGGTCCCGTATGGACCTCACCTCTTCTTTGACCCCTATTCGTACTTCAAGCCCACCCACTGATCCGGCCCAGGAGCTGTACACTCAAGGCGGCTGGACGTCCTTTCCAGCCACGTATGCCACGCTCCCCACTGTCTCGGGCCCCGATATGGCCTCGGTACCTGACGAGGTGGAATTTTTTGATGTGAAGGAAGTTGAGAAACTATGTCTGCGTGACGAAGAGCTTGTCAGAGAAGAGCTGCTCCGATCGTACACCTCTGGCGATGACGCAAAGTCAAAGTTCGTCGTCCTGGCGGACTGGCCCGCCATCTCGTGGCTCGAAGCCTGCGAAGAGCACGTGGCCAGAGAGACCAACACGGGTGCGCTGAGCCTCAAGGGCGCCCGAGCGAGGACTCGAGCTGGCACCGTCTGGTGCATTTGGACGCGCATCTTCCGCGGCAACGGCGAGATCGACTTCCAGATCCTGCGGTCGAGGGTTGATGCTGCCGCCGCCAACGACAACTCGGATCTTTCGGCCGAAGAAGCCGAAGACCAGATCACGTCAGGTCTCGCTGCCGTTTTGCGGGCTGCCCAGATCGAAGCCGGTCGTTGGGGCTGCAACAACGTGACCATGAAGAATCCGCCGCCGCGCTTGGTTAGGGCGGCCCAGCGCATCGATCCTTCTGCCCAGTCGATTCCAAGGTCGAAGATCTGCTTGCCATTTCTGCACTGGTACGGCGGCGCCGAGGGAGAAGAGACGCCAGAGTGGCTCCAGAACGAGTCACACGGCGACTTCTAGGGCTACACGGCTCATACTGAGCTACATTGTCATTTCCATTGGATTCCGGACGCTTGTTTAGGGAAGCTTGTAGTTGGGTAACCTAATATAAGTGTGCGCTGTTCCTGCCCCGCCCGCTGTGTGTTCACGAGGCATCGACGCCTCCGCCTTTCTCGCAGTTCTCAGGGGTATTGCAGCTCATTTCGTCACCGAGAATCTGGCGCGCAGCACCATAACGCCGAATCTGCCGTTTCGAAAAACGAGGGAACGCTGTGGCAGCAGCGCGTCAACATAAATGGAAAGAAAGAGAGAACAAAGGAATTCTAACCCGGCAATGCTGACGCCATTTATTGCACCCTGGCACATTCTCGGAGAACTTAAATAAACCGGGTTAAACAGTAAATATGGCTTTGACATTGCCGAGAGCACTTTATCCTGGCTGGTAATATCTTTCTTTCATTAGAGCAGTTCGAATTTCAGGGATTGATCTGATCCAAACTGATCTGAGAGTGCCTGTCCCTCCTCCATCATACACTGTCTGCTTTTGCCAACAAGTGTTCATCTAGAGTTTGGCAAGAGTTAGCCAAGGTTGCTGGTGCTGATGATCGGGGATGCTCGCTCACATATATCACCGTCCGGCGACTTCCACCGTCCGATCCGCTTCAGGCCGCACACGGCGAACTGTTTATCCATCTCGTCGAGGGTATACTTGTGACCCTCATAGCACTCGATCCTGTCGCCAGCCTTGAAGCTGATTCCGGCCGCGGGGCAGACGACGTCGCGTACAGCGGTGAAGACAAAGGCGTGCACGAGCGGTTTCTCGCGGAACTCGCCCCCGAGGGTCCAGTCGCTGTCCCGCCACCACTCAACTCCGAGTACGTCGTTGGTGTAGGCCATGCCGGTCCGGAGAAAGCGCTCGAACACGCCCCCCTCGTCATGGTACGAGGCCCAGATCTTGTCTGGGTCGAAATGGCTGTCGATGCCCATCAGGAACGCGTCTTCCGGCCCCACCAGGGAGGCCCAGGCGGTGAGATTCCTGATCGAGTCATCCCAGCGGTCGTTTCCTATCATGGAGCCCAGCGACATGAGAAAGCGTGGGCTGGCGATGGACTTGCAGTACTCGAGGGCATCGTCGAAGGTTCCCCATAGGCCGACCAGCTTGATATGGCGGTATTGGGTGGCCAGCTTGGCAAGTCCAGACGCTAGCGACGGCCTGGATAAGTCGACGGAGTAGTAGGTCACCGCACAGGCGCGCGACTCGATATGGTCCAGCAGGGGCTTGATCTTCCGTGTGTCCCTGCTGATGCCATTAGTCACGTCTCCCAACCTGCGCCGTTTAATGTTGAGCATATGAGGCTTACGCGCTGCCCAGGTCGATGATGGAGCAGCCGGGGAGGATGTGGGCGGCAATTGCAGCGCCATGCTTCTCCAGCAGCGTGATCTCCTCGCTGGTCTGGTAGTAGTTCGGAAGCCGGTTGAGGTCGCTCCACTGCGCCAGGCCAGCGTCACTTGACATGAGCATGTCATCGACGAAGGGGCACCTGCCCGTGCGATGCTGGAAGAACTGCTCGTCGAGAGCTTTCCGACACGATTGGCCAACACGGCTCCCGCCAATGTCGATAATCTCGTAGGCCTCGGCCGATGCCGTATGGGTTGTCTAAGTCACAGAACATCAGCAACCCCAGCCAAAGTCAATGCACAATGGTGTGTTACCTTGTCCAAGTCCATCTCACCGTTGGATCTGTAAGTTACCAATAAGTCTTGGGTGAAATCGTGCAATCAAAGACGTGATACAGTGGCAGCGGCATCAGTCCTGGGTGCCTAATATGAATGTTTCTCAAGAATACCTTGAACTCTGGGATCTACACCCCCCACGGGCGTTCAGGACTTCTGGCCAAAGCCCGACAGGCCGAAGACGCCTCGGCAATGGGCATCCCCGAGGTAGCCTTTCGGTTTGCCTTAAAGTCAGCCGAGTGACAACGTGACACGTGGCCCACGCTACAGGTACTGTACATAGCTATACATGTACACATGCGCGTGTGTGTGGGCATCATGGTTGCATGGCGTTCTCAATATGTATTGGCTGGTTGCTCTCCCCCGCTCCCGCCCCACGCAACAGATTGCAACATGTCTACCCTCTGTCACACTGGACTGGGCATTGCCAAAGGGAAGGGCAAACGCAAGGCGGAGAGGAGTGCAGATCCGAGATTCCCAGAGCAGCGTTCGCCGAGGCGAGTGCGAACTTCGCCTGTGCCATGAACTGAGTCAGTGACATCCAGATAATCATGGTTGGGTTCCCTTCCCCGCCCATCATCCCAAGGCCCAACCGTGACACGGCACGGTTCAAGCTGTGTAAGGTACGTTACCTCGGATACCTGTGTTGGACCCTTCGACATGAATACTACGCTTCCCGACCATGACTTCCACAACAAATGGGGTACCATTCTAGGCGTCACGGAGCTGGACCAGCGGCCGCTGGCCACGGCCTTGTGGAAAGAATATTGGAAAGATCCCATCAACGTGGAGCGGAACTATGATAAGATCCTCGCTCGTTACACGGATGAGTTTGTGTACGTTGCCGTTGTATGAATCTCAGCAAAGAGCGAGGCAAGGATGCTGACGATCGAGGAAGGGCATTTTTCAAAGGCATCCTCCCCATCTCTTTTCACGGCCACGGCACAGATGCCATGAGTCCCACCACCATCGCCAGCATGTTCCTCAGACTTGCGATATTTGCAAAGCAAAGCGACCCCGATGCCATCATCATCAGCACACCCGAGGATCGTCCATCTGCCATTGAACAACTCGGCTGGAACGCCGCCCAGGTCGGAAATCCGCAATGGGCAGTGGTCAAGGACTCATACGCGGCAGGGTTTGGACCGTTGGTGAGCGCACACGTTGATGGCTAGCCAACCTGACCCGTGGCATCACTTGTGCTAATCCACCTTCAAGGCGACGCTCAGCGCACAGCCAGCATTCCGAGACATCACCACGGGTGCCGGGGCGACCTCGTTGCAACTCGTGAACCGCACCAAGCAGGAACTGAGCGAACGACTGCGCACCGCCCGACAGGAAGGGTGCATCGGCGTAATTGTCGAAATCGTCAACAACCAATACAGCGGCAGGGTCACCACACCGGCCGAAATGAGCAAACTGAGTGAAGCCTGCGCGGAGAACGGCCTGCTTCTGGTCGTCGACGAGACCGTGACCTCGATCCGCTGCGGCGCGCCCTTCGCCCACCAGAGACCCGAGTACGGCGGGATGAGGCCGCCCGACCTCGTCATCTTTGGCAAGGCGCTGGCCGTCAGCGGCATCGGCATCAACTTTGAGGGAAGCGTTGCGAGAAGACTGGGCATCTCAACCAACAAGCACCGCCGGCAGGCAATCCTAAACTGGCAGACGTGCGTGACGCAGGCGGTCCAGACGCCCGTGCTCATCAACGCGCTCGGCGTCCTGGAGATGGCCAAGGCCGGAGACTGGGTGCGCAGGAGCCGAGTTATCGGCGAGCATCTTCGCGAGACGGTGCGGAGCCGCGCCGGATCCATGTTTGACGGGCTGGAGGAGAGCGAGATCTTCGGGGGTCTGGGCAGCTTTCTCTTTGTCAAAATCGAAGTCTCGGGCATATTTCTGGTCATGGGAGCCAGCAACGCTGGCCCATGGGTGAGGTGGGTGAGGTGGCTGCCGAGGATGGACGAGCACATGACGTCCAGGTCCACAGTCGAGTCGATCCTGGGTCCGGCGAGCCTGCCGCACAGGCGCGAAAGGGCCCGGCAGCTTGCAGTGCAGGAGTTGCGGCCGGAGTGGTGCTTCTGGTGCGGCAACCACGCCCAGAACCAGGTGTTGGACTGGTGCCGCGAGTGCTGCATCCATGTGTGTAACACAGAGGAGTGCTCGGCACAGTTGATCGCTCACAAATGTCTCACGGAATAATGCGGTTTGTGGTCGGGTATCCGGATCTATATACATCTAACCTTACAGGTACTTACTCCTACTGTTTCCTTACCTGGCCGTGTCCCATACCAGACTACCGACGTAAAAGAACTCCAGTATACTCAAACCCCTAAACAAAAGTTCTGCAGTCATAAAATACGTCCTGGTCCTCCACCCCCTCGTCGTCATCGTCGTCGGAGCTCTCACCCGCTTTTTGCAGATCGGATATCAGAGCACGAAACCCTTCGACGAGCCCTCTCGGCGCCGAAGCTCTCCGCTCGACAACGTCCATAGCCGTACGGCCTGCCGAGTCTCGCCAGCCGGTGTCCACGATCTTCATATCCGAGGCATGGCGGCGCAGTATCTCAACCCCCTGGTAGTCCCCCCACTCGGCCACATGATGCAGCAGCGACTGTCCGGTACCAGTGCGGTGCTCGAGGCGCGCGCCCTTGTGGATAAGCATCTCGAGCGTGCGGTGGCTCCTGTACTTGACGGCGTCGAAGATGGGCGTCGTGCCCGAGTCGTCGACCGTGTCGATCTGCGCCCCGCTATCCAGGAGGAAGCAAGCAACGACATCGTTGTCGCGGAAGGTGGCGAGCGCGAGCGGCGTTTCACCGCTGTCGCTGAGCGAGTCGATCATGCCGGGAAACGCACGTATCAGGGGCCGGAGAAAGTCGGCGTTGTTCTGTCGGAAGGCGGCCTTGTGGAGCGCGTTGTAGTTCCGCAGGTTCCCGGTGAAGGCGGCACCGGCCAGCACAAGGCTGTTCATGATCAGTGGCTCCCTGCCATGTGTACACAGCGCCAGCGGGGAATCGCCGTTGCTGTCGCAGATGTTCGGGTCCGCGCCGCGCTCGAGGAGCAGCTGGACCGTCTGCATGTCGCCCCTGAGGACGGCCCAAGCCAAGGCCGTCTTCCCTTCCTCGTCGACGGCGTCGACGTCCGTTGCACCGGAATGGTTGATCACCTCAACGACCGACCTCTCAGAGAAGCCGCACACGGCCTGATGCAGCTCTCCCAATCTCCGGAGCTGAAAGTGGTCCACGTCGCCAAACAGCGTCCGGAGTTCCTCCAGGAACTTTTCATCTTTGCAATTGGCCATGATTTCCATCCACGCCACGTCAATTGCCGCTCTATGTTGATAACAGACCGTTAGGCGATGATGTTCGGCGTGTGCCGAGTGCCGGGGAGGAATGCCCTTACCGTCCGCGATGGTCCTCGACATACATGTCGGCCCCCGCGTCGATGAGCACCTTGCACATATCAAGCTGCCCGTACTTTATTGCAAACTGCGATCAATAAGCCTATGTCTTTTTCTGGGGTGCTAGCAAGGCATTTCACATGGAGTGGCGTCTCGCCAGAAACGGTATGGATGTCATTCGGCGTCGATTGCCGGGTCTGGAAGAGATACCTAACTCGATCGACATGACCGCTCGCGGCAGAGGTGAGCAGGTTGGAGTTGATGGGGACAATCGTTCGGATCGCCAAGCCCATGGACGGGCCGGACTTGGCATGGAGGTAAACGAAGTAGATGGCTCGATGGAGAAGCCATGGCGGCAGCAGATAGAGGACTTTCAGCGTTGGCACCTGTTCTCGGCATCGGCCGTCGCAACATCTCTGGCAAGCGCGTAGCGGGAACGCCGTGCTATGAAACCAGAAGAGACCTAAGATGGACCGCAGCAAAGACGGCATGCGGATCGTGACAACGCGGTGGCAGGCGCATGTACAACTCAGCGCATAGGGAGCGCTCCTGCGGCGTATCTTGGAGGCTTGCACTATGGAGTGGCCAAGTATCGGCTCCGGATGTCCACGGGCGGTGGCGGTTCTGGCGATGTCGTTGGCTCCCATCACTGAAGAAAGGGGACCGCATACCCGGAGGTGCAATGCATCGACTTTCGACTCGCACTCGCCAACGTGGAGCAGCAGGTCGGCGAGGACGGCTTCGATCCGATGTGACGAGAGTCTGCAGCAGTTAGCCTGACGCTCTTCGAGACGCAGGAAGTGACATGGAGTGGGTCGAGTCTCACACATTGTGGTATGTCAAGATGGTCGTGATGCTGCGCCGCAGGCCCGCGAGCCGGGACTGCAACCCCTTGGCCCTTCGCTGTTCCATCACGAAGCGGGCCCGTCTGAAGCATATGCGATCGTTCTTCACCTCGCAGAGAGACTTGATGAACTCGTCGAATTCGCGCACGCCGGCTTCAACGCTTGGCAGGAACGGGTTCAGAGCCGCGGCCAGTGTATCGGCCATTCCGTCCCCCTTAAGGCTTAACGTCATGTCCGCCATGACCATCTTTAAGTCGGTAGCTTCACTGGCCAGGTCGACGATGTCTTGAGGCGCATTCTGGAGCCGGCGGACGAGCTGCACTGCCTTGCCGACTATCTAGCCGATGGTGATGGCGCTGGCGAGCGCGCCGAGGATTTCCGCCATGGCTTCTTTCCGCCTTGACCTGCTGGCAGGGACAACTTGGCCCACAAGACGAGACGAGATGACTGACCGTTAGAAAAGTGGAATCATAGCCGCTGACTTGGTTACGTAGCAAGAATCCATGGCTTCGATGAGTGGCAAGCATGTCAGTTGGAGCTTGGAACGGCAAGCAAGCCCCGGGGCGACAATACGCTCCTAGTAATAGCCAACTAGAGCCCTGCGATGGGGGTTAGCTTCTCGTTGACCGGGCGTCGAAGGGGGGGAAGCAGTGGCTGGCTGCCTTGCCGATCCAAAGTGAGGCGGACAGGTCTGGTGGCTTGGGCCGGTCAACACCTCAACGTTCTCTTGGCCAATGGCCATCCTTGGAGGACCACCACACTCATATGTCGAGTTATCGTGACACGGCATGGCAGAGCCACTGCATGTACCTGGACATAGACACACACACATATACGCCCAGCAGCCTTAACCCAAAACGGCAAATATTCCACGTCCACTAGTAGTGCACATTGCCATTGCGGAGTTAAGTACTGGCCAGGTACTAGTTAGCAAACACTGTGAGTTTTAGTGCCCTGTCCCTCTTGATCCAGTTCAGGGGCACACCCAGCGCACCGCTCGCCCGATGTTTCATGTTGCCGGACGCGATCCCGTTCGCGTTCCCGGACCGTCGCGCGCCTCCGCAACGAGTACAAACGGCGCCGGCGACGGGGGCCGGAAGGCGTCGCCCATTCTACTTCGTTCACACCCGTCGAGTCTTCCGGAACGTCTCCCGCGCATTCGCGTTCGATTTCGTCCGTCGTGAGAGGAGGCGTTGTGATGGGTGCCCGCTGGTGTTCCGGCCCCTCGTCTTCGGTGGTGTTTGGCAAGGGAGGGAAGAACTTTGCGAGGAGTTCTTCTGCTTGTTCTTTGTGGTCGGCCGTGGACGTCCTGTCTGCTCTGAAACGCTGTGTAGTCTCGGGATTTCAGGTTGTCAAGGCCGCAGGAGGTGGCTAATACTGGCTGCTACGCTCCTGAGAGCTTGGCATCGCCTTAGCAGAGCTTACCAAAGTATTGGGGGTTCTCTTTTACATATAAATAGTCACACTCGTTGTATTCCCTCTGTCTGAGGGGCTCTGCAATGCACTCTGTTACCTCCCGCTCCATACGCTCCCACGTCTTCAACTACAGTGTGACACAGGTACTTCGCAACCTTCCAAAGTTGTCGTTATCTGCAAGGAACTCGTTCAAACTTCCAGTGCTTCTTCTGCTGTTCCCGCATGGTATCGTGATACAAGGAGTGCGCAAAACAAATGTTGTACAATAAAGTGGCCGTACAACTTGATCCCAACTTCCTCTTGTATTTCCATCAGTATAAGAGCCCAGTTGCACTTATGTGGTGGCCGGTGGCGTCCGGGTAGTGGTGTCCAGGTACGAGTGGTCCGTCAAGGTGCTCATGCTGTTAGGACACACGTGCATTTCCCGAGGAACATGTCCTCAGACTCCTCACGGCTCACACAACCGCGACCTGTTGCCGCGATGCACGCAGTCGGAGATTCGCTCAAGATTCTTCAGGCAACGTCAACGTCATTCTCTAAGAAGGAGCGCGACTTGGCCCACGCCTGCAATCGAGTCATCAACTCGACCTCGGGCTTTCTTGCTTGTCCGAAGCCATCTCGCCCGTCCCGCCAGTCCAATGCGGCATCTCATAGCTGCAGCGGTTTGGCGGGTCGTTTGACGTTTATTTCTTTACTCGAGAAACCGAGTTGGTTAAAAAACTAACAACACACGTTTCGACTTCGCATCAATATCGACCTTGCCCGGGAGGGATCAGCATCCAAGGACGTCACTCCGTCCAGTCACCACAACGCCCGTCGACGCTAACCTGCAACCCAGACCCGGGCTCTTAGACACACGTCCCATGCGCGGGCTGACACCCGTCCCCGCAGTGACCGTCGGTCGAACCACAATACCCATACGCCGAGCAGCAACTCCCAAACACCGAGCCCTTGCACGTCACCCCCTCGCCACACGACCCATCCTCGCTGATAACCTGCCCGTCGTCGGGCGTCGTGCACTCTCCGAAAACAGTCTGGCATCTCGCTCCACAATACGCTTCCGTCGAGCCGCAATACCCAGACCCCGAACAGCAGTTCCCAAACGTCGACCCGACACACGTCACCCCATTCCCACACGACCCATCCACACTCACCACCAACGTCGGCGTAGCCGTAGCCGCAGTCGTAGTCGTAGCCGTCCCGGTAGCCGTCCCCGTCTCCCCCACCACAGGCGGCGTCCAAGTGACCGTAACCCCGGGCCCCGCCGTCGTCGTCGCCGACGGATCATACGGATGATCCCAATCAACCCGCGGCCGCACACAATACGCATTCCCAACCACCACCCTTGCATCACACCCCGCCACATCCGGCCCCAGCCCCGCATTCACCTGCAAGAACAACTCGGCCGGAATCTGACTGCCCAGACACATCCTCGCGCACACATCGCCCGCCTTCGCCACCCACCACTTCCCGCACAGCCTTGTCGTGCCGGCGGGGACAACCGCCCCGGCAGGCGGCTCCACGGCGTCCGCGGTCGTATACCCGTCCTCGGTCCCCGGCGTCGTGGTATCGGACTCGGCCACCCCGCCGCCGACGTCAAACTCCCCCAGCGGCGCGCCCAGGCAGATGACGTGCCCGTAGACGGGCACCGTGGCGTTGAAGTCGCGGCACTCGAAGCCGAACCACGGGTTGAGGCGGACCACGTCGCCCGGGGCGAGGCCGAGGGTGCGGTTGGCCTCGAGGGCGTAGCACTCCTCGATGGTGGTGCCTGCCACCGTGAGGGTGCGGTTGCAGGAGGGGGGCAGGCAGAGCTTGGTGCCGGGGGGGATGGGGGTGGTGGCGGCGCAGTTGGGGAGGCGGTTCTGGTTGGCGAGGAAGAGGGAGGCGGAAGAGGTGGTGTGCAGGGTGGCGAGGTCATCGCAGGTGGTTTGGGATGGGGTGGTGTACCATGTGTCGGTGGGGCAGTCGTCGTAGGGGCTCGCGGGGATGAGGTAGCGCGGGGGATGGAGGGAGGTGGGGCGGTTGGTGATGCCGCAGCGGGAGTAGACGTATTCGAGGTCGGACTGCCATTGGGCGTCGTAGAAGGAGTAGGGGCTGCGCTGCATCATGGCGAGGCGTTCGACGTAGCAGAAGGAGCAGATCTCCGACGTGGGCATGTCTTGGGCTGTGTCGACCGGTGTGAAGGCGTCGATGGCGTCTATGGTTTGGGTGGGCTCTACATTAGCACACAAAACACCCGTCAGGGAGAAGGGGGAGGTGGGGAGGGGGTCGGGGCTGACCGTTACAATAGACATCAGGATTCGCCGGATCAACCAGACACGTCTCGTTATATCCAGCCCACATGCGGCCGCCGGGAAGCGCAGGGTCGGCCTGGGAAATGTTGAAGCCCTGGCACGCCGTCGAGACGTGGTTCACCCAACTCGCGAGACTCTTCCCGCAGTCGGCATGGCACACCGAGTCCATCCGCGTTTTGTTGTGCAGCGATCCGCGGTAACCCTCGTTCGCGAACGATCGGACAAGGTCGTCACAGACGATGGTCTGCTGCAGCGCCGTCTTGCACGTCGCCGGGCCCGAGAACTCGTTCTGCACCCACTCGGCCGGGTACATCTGGAAGCCGGCAAAGTCGCGGGGCCCGCTGAGGTTCTCGGCGCCCTGCAGCCAGGCCAGGATGGACGAGAGGAAGCCATTGACGTTGTCGGCGGCCAGGGTGGGCGCGGAGCCGAGGGGCGAGATCATCTCGACGATGGCCTTGGTGCAGAGGTTGTAGATCCAGATGTCCTGGCTCTGCTCGACCTCGAAGCCCTTGTTCTGGCAGTTGTTGGTTGTCACGCACGCCTGGTTGTAGTTGTAGAACCAGCTGTACAAGCCGGCGCCGAGCATGTAGATTGCTGATGAGTCGACAATGCGGACCGCCCACGAGGCGAAACATTTGGCATCCGTTGCCGCGCAGTTGGAGAAGGTCGGATCGTTGGAAAATAGGCCCGTCGTGAACGGCAGGGGAGCCCGCGGGGTGGGCTGGAAGTACGGCGACTCGGTCTGGATCATGGACATGAAGATGTTGCTGGCCTGGGAGAACTGGTACTGATACAGCACCGCGTGTTCCGAAGCCGTCCCCCAGAGCCAGGCACGGTCGCTCTCGACGAGGAGACCCCGTCCGGCATAGACATCGATCTGGTCCTTGGTGATCTTCTCCAGGTCGTGGTCGGCCACCCAGAGCCAGGCGTTCTCCATGTACGCCGTCGAGCCGGGCCTGAGGTGCATCAGCAGCGATGCTGCCTTGCAGCCCGCCTTGACCTGCCCGGACAGCTTGGGACACTGCTCGGACTGCAAATTCGAGCCTTTAGCACCACCGACGCGGATGTGCGTGTCCCAGAGGCCGACGGAGCCGGGGCTCTGCTCCCGCGCGTTCCACTCGACCACCACGGCACCGGCCGTGGCGCCCTGCACGGTGAACAGCATGTCCTGGATCTCGATGATGCCGACCTCCCCCGGCAGGGCAACCTGCACCACCGGGCGCGGTGCCTGCTCGTTCTGGAACTTGGCCCCCTTACCCATGATCTGCGCCCACGCCTGGCCAATGATACGGGAGCCGATGGGAATCCGCAGCGTATCCGTCACGATGTAAACGCCGTAAGGGAAGTACACGACGGACGACGTGTTGCACGCGCCGGCGAGGATGGCGTTGAGCGCGGCCGTGTCGTCGGTCGCGCCGTCGCCCTTTGCGCCTAGCGCCTTGACGTTGAGGATGTTGGACTGCGGCACGTCCGAGTACCGGGGCCGGCGACGGGTGAAGATGTTGGGGCTGGGCATGTTGTCGTCCTGCGAGCCCAGCAGGGCCGCGGGACGCGGCATGGCGGCGATGTTGGCGCCGTTGACAAACTGGCTGGAGCCGGTGCCCGTCACGTTGTTGACTTGCCCGAAGCCCCAGCTTTGGAGGGTGACTTGGGTGCCGCCGGCGAGAAGCACGCGGTTGGCGGCCGTGTCGCGGATCGAGGTCTGCACGTTGAAGAAGCCGACGTTTTGAAGGAGAAACGAGGTCGAGGTTTCCGAGAGGAGGGTGGTGATGATGCCGTTGGGCGTGTTGGCGATGACGCTGTCGACGAGAATGAGGGAGCCCACGCCCTGGCCGTCGGGCTTGTCGGGGCCGCCACCGGCGCCGCCCACTACGACGACGCCGTTGGCACAGCTCTCGATGATGTAGTCGTGCATGGTCCAGGCCCCTGTTTCCAGTCAGGTGTGCATGCCGTCGTCAGTTGATGCCAACAGGAGCCCCCAGGTCAGACCTGGTGACCTGGTCAGGAACTTAAACCAGAAGGAGGGGCATGACTTACAGTCCCAGTGGATTTGCACGGCCGTGTTGCAGTTGACAAAAACGAGATGGCTGGTGGTAAACTGCTGGTTGCCCATGTAGGCTCTGCACAAAGTCGATGCTAGGGTTAGCCAGGTGTCTTGGGAGTTGGCCAAGAAATAGAAGAGATTGAGAACAGAGGACTCATCACTCACCCAAAGTTCCCTCCCACAAAAGTCAGGTCGGCGAGGAAGCCTCCGGAGCCGTTCTCCATGTAGATACCCTGTTGCGTGTTGTCGGGCGTGTCCGAGTTATAGCGCATGTAGAACTCAATGTTCTCCAGCGACGACGCCTGCGCAACTTGCCAGTGAATGCCGGCCAGGTACGTCCCCGCAGGGGCAATGCGTAGGTCAATCTTGAAGTTGCGAATGCTCCGCATGAAGTTGGCCGTGTTTAGGTACCTGCCCAGATGTAGATTAGAACCTCGGATCGTGCCCCTGCTAGCAATGGAACCTCACCATTCCTCATTGTCACCAGTATACACATTGCTGCTGATGACACTGCCGCCGGCAAAACTGGTGGCAGCCAGGAGGGTGGGCAGAATATGCGGCTGTTTACCACAGGTACCGGACACGTACCAATGTCAGCAATCTCTCCAGGGGTCGGCCAAGCCAAGCGAGGTGAGGTAAACAATCACTCACATCACCCAAGAACTGTGTGTTGTAATACTGGATAATGGTTGCGCTGACGAGATAAGTGCCAGGGGGGAAGTACACCACAGCGGGAACAATGGTACTGGAGTTGCAACTGGCACCGCATCTGCTGCCTTGGGTGATGGCGAGCTGGATGGCGGCCGTGTCATCGTGCACGCCGTTGCCTACGGCGCCAAAGTCCTTGACATTTCTCCAGACCTGCCTGCCCGTTAGCTGTCTTGCCCAGACCGGATGACCCCATGTCATGCCCGAGAGAGACTGCATGTGGGAGGAGAAGAGAAGAGACCAACCTTGTACCCAGCTGGAGCGTAGGGTGAGGCGCCTAACTGGGGCATATCGGCCATCCAGTACCCGTAATCCCGCTTGGCCACATGCGACGTATCATTGGGACCGTCAGACCCCGATTCGACCACGGTCGAGTTGGAGCTGTACTCGACGCCATCACCGAACCGACCAAGACCGCCCATCGGACGCTGCAGTTTGGCCGGCCGGTAACTGCCCCCGGCCGAGTTGCTGCCGTACTTTGCACGCATGGCCGCCGCCACATCGGGTTGGTCGCCCGTGGGGATCTGCGGCACGGACTCGGCAATGATGCGTGCTGCCTCAATGACCTCGTCGGGGAGTGTGTAGGGGCTTTTGTCGTCAGCAGCTGCCGCCGCGGCTGTTGTGTCATTGTGAGACTGGCGTCTCTTGACACGGGCAGCCACGGTGCTGTTGTCACCCGGAAGAACATTGAGATCGAGGGGCGGAGCTGGGTTGCCTAGTTTGGCCAGCTCTTCAGGGGCGAGGAACTCGTGCTTGTTGAAGGACGGGTTCTCCAGCCGGGCCTTGTTTTTCTGAGCGATTATGGCCTGGGCTCGCTCCAGGATGGCCTCGGGAGAGGTCAAGTTGGTGCCGGTGTCGTTCAGGCTGCCACGCCGGGCCAGAAGGGTGCCTTTTCGCACCAGTTGGTGAGCTTGGTGGTGTCCGTCTTCATGGCCGCGGTGGGCGACGACCGAAGAGAATGCTAGAAAAAGACTGAGGAAACAGAGAAGGAGCGGACGCACGAGGGACGACATGTCGTTTGCCGGCCCTGCTCCGTGCTGTGAAGAGGACGAGTGTGAGTGAGGGATGAGATCAATGAGTGTGGGTATCTCGCCCTTCAACCGCTCACCGTCAAAACGGGGGGCGAACAAGATACATGTATCGAACCAGCGTTGTCCCAGAAGACGGAGGATTGCGTCCGGAGATGGCCGAGTCCGAATTTTGCGATATCGGATGGGGCAACTGCGGTGCGTCTCAGACTTTTTCTTCCGTGACCTCGGATCTAGAGTATCGCCCCATATATTTTAAGATGACAATGGGAGCCCAGTTTTGGTAGATGTAACCTGACTTCCAGGCCTAGCATGAAAGGGTTGGACTAGTGGTTTCTGGAACAGCGTGGCTGATCGTGGCCACCACTAGGCATGGATCAAACGAAATTATACCTCGCATTTGACTTTCTTCAAGTCCGAGGGGGTCCACATAAGTCCGATTCCGAGAACCGAGAAACGGAGAGCCTCTGAATTGCACGTCCATGATGACTTGATATCAACACGGCAACTTCCCACCATTTTCATGTCCTCTGCGCCCTCATCAGGCTCCAACATTGTCCGTCATTCATTCCCTGACCTTGAACCGGCGGGCCACCTACCTCAGCCCTAATCAGCTCAGGTAAACCGGCCGTGTCCAGTAGTTCAGCATGGCCTCTTCGAGGCAGTCATTCCTTACTCGACGTCTCTCCTTTCTCTTTCTTGTCTTATTCCAGCTCCTTTCCGTCGCCATCGCTCAGGATTGCAGCGCAAGCAACCCATGTCCCATCGGATGCTGTTCCAAGTTTGGATTTTGTGGCCTCGGGCCTGACTGTTAGTCTTTCTCCTTGCCCCGTCCCGTCCGCTCCTGTGTTTTTTGATTTATCTGGGAGATAGTGAAATCAGCTGACAAGTCTGCTCTGTACCCTGTTCATAGTTTGTGCTACAGAAGTCTGCGCCGCCAACTGTGAGCGCAAGGGCGAATGTGACCCAGGAGGTTGGGGCGAGCTCTATGCAGAGAAGACCACATGCCCCCTAAACGGTACGTTTCGCTCCCATGTCTAGTGTCTCCAAAGACTGGCCCTTTCATCATTACGCGTACACGATCGATTGCTGACGGGCCGGATACACCTTGCCAACAGTCTGCTGCAGCAAGTTTGGCTTCTGCGGAACCACCAAGGAGTTTTGCGGGGACAAGAAAGTCAAGAGGCCGTCCTGCAGTGTCAATGGTCAGGGGTTTCAGCGCGTTGTGGGCTACTACGAGGGCTGGGCCACGACGAACCGGCCATGCAACAAGTTCTACCCCGAGCAGATCCCCAGGGGGATCTACACGCATCTCAACTATGCCTTTGCGTCTATCAACCCCGCTACCTTCCAGGTCGAGCTCCCGAACGCGCAGGACGACGCCATGCTCAAGCGGCTGGTGAACCTCAAAAAGGCCGATCCGAACCTGCAGGTCTTTGTCGCCCTGGGAGGCTGGACCTTTAACGACCCCGGTCCGACGAGGACGACGTTTTCCGACATTGCCCGCTCCGCCTCGGCCACGACAACCTTTGCACTGTCGTTGGCCCGGTTCATCACCACATACGGGCTCGACGGCGTGGATCTCGACTGGGAGTATCCCGAGGCTGATGACCGGGGCGGACGGGGCGAGGACTACCAGAATTTCCCCGTCTTCATGAGCCGGGTCAAGTCCATCCTTCGGATCTGGGGCCGCGGCGCCGGGCTGAGCATCACGCTCCCCGCCTCGTTTTGGTACCTCCGCCACTTTGACCTCCAGGCGCTCCAGAAGTCGGTCGACTTCTTCAACATCATGACGTACGACTTCCACGGCACGTGGGACATGGAGAACCGCTGGGTCGGTCCGTACCTGAACTCGCACAGCAACTTGACCGAGATCAAGGAGGCGATGGACCTGCTCTGGCGCAACGACGTCAAGCCCGAGAGCGTCGTTCTCGGTCTCGCCTTCTACGGCCGCGGCTTCACCGTGTCCGACCCGGCCTGCACGACACCGGGGTGTATGTACGCGTCGGGCTCGCCCAAGCAGGCGTGCAGCGGGGAGGTCAGCGTCGTGCTCAACTCGGAGATTGACGACATCCGGGCCCGGACCGGTGCCACGCCCGTCTTCGACAAGGAGGCGGCCGTCAAGATCCTGACGTGGGATTCCAACAAGTGGACGACATATGACGACGAAGACACGTTCAAGATCCGGGCCGACTTTGCCCGCAGCCAGTGCCTCGGCGGCGTCATGGTCTGGGCCGTCTCGCACGACACCAAGGACGCCAAGTACAGCAAGGCGCTGGCCAAGGCGGCGGGCAAGAAGTTCCAGGCGCTCGAGGAGAACAGCGATGGCACGGTCGAGGTCAAGACCGACCATCCGCAGTGCAAGTGGACGGGCTGCCTCGAAGACTGCCCGGACGGCTGGATGCTGATGCGGCGCCAGGACGACGGCGCCCGCGAGAACGAGGACATGATCGACACGCAGGGCTGTCCCACGGGCGGCCACAAGCTGTGCTGCCCCCCCAAGCAGGGCTTCCTCCCCAACTGCGGATGGTACACACACCACAACGGGAAGTGCGACCAGACGTGTCCCGACGGCATGATCGAGATGGGCTCCAACAGCGCCCATTGCAAGAACGGCAAGTACCAGGCCGCATGCTGTGCCACGGGGACCGCATCTATGCGTCTGCACACCATGTGCGGGTGGTCCAAGGCCTTCAGCAACTGCGACTCGGGCAGCTGCAGCGACGTGTACGTCTCTGACGCGCCGGGCACGGGGGCTACCTATGTCGAGTACGGTGTCTCCTCGACGGGCAGCGGCGGCGCCATCTGCAACTGGGCCGCCTACCCCAACTTCTTCGCCGAGAAGCGCAAGTACTGCTGCCGCGAGGACCGCTCGGACGCGCGCTGGGCAGACTGCGAGTGGTACTCGCAGTACGGCCTGTACGGCAAGGACTGGCCGGAGATGACGT
This sequence comes from Parachaetomium inaequale, assembly GCA_033296685.1. Lineage (NCBI taxonomy): Eukaryota > Fungi > Ascomycota > Sordariomycetes > Sordariales > Chaetomiaceae > Parachaetomium > Parachaetomium inaequale. The sequence continues at coordinate 11,446 of MU854611.1, read as the reverse complement.
GCTACGGCAACTGCCCCAGCGACAAGGTGCGTGTGGCCAAGGACATGCACGTCCTAGGCTGCAACCACGGCTCGTCGGTCCGCTGCTGCACCCCCAAAGCGCAGACCATCACCAAGCGCGACACGGGCGAGAACTCCGAGTTTGAGAACTACCTGCGGGCCTTCTTCAACAACGACCACCAGTGCTCGAGGGACGCCGAGAGCAAGGAGTACAAGGAAGAACGGATCCTCCAGGAGTTTATCAGCGGCATCATCTACGGCAGCCCAGACAAGCGTCGGGTCGAGATCTGGGACGACATGGTCGGCGTCCCCTACCCACACCTCAAGGTCGCGAGCCTGCAGAAGTGGGCCAAGGAGAGCGACGACGCGCTGTCGCAGGGCTCCAACTACGTGCCCGTCAACATCATGTGCTTCATGGGTTGGTACAACACCCTCATCGGCAACTCGGAGACGTGGCTGAATGACTGTCGCTGCGACGCGGACTGGTGCGGCACGCCCGTCGTCGGGGCGCCTCCGGAGCGGCGACGACATGCCCTCACCGACGACGAGATACTGGCACGGGGGCTAGAAAAGCGCGCGGGCGACGCATTCGTCGAGATTGAGCTCCAGGACCGGGTTACGCTGGCGACGGGTGCCCTGACCATCGCCAAGGTAGCGTACCAATCCATCGGCCAGTGGGACGACCACGACCCCCTCTGGGATGCCAGCGTCGGGGTTGCCAGTACCGTGTGCACCGTGGGCGGCATGGCCATCGTGCCATCGCTCGCACTAGCCAGGAGAGGAGTGGACACCGAACATGTCATCGACAGGCAGATCGCCGAACACCTGATCTGGGGCATGTGCACCGCCAACCTCCCTTCCTTCGCCGACGGCGTCATCACCTGGGTCAAGGAGCCCTCGCTCTTCACCTATCTTCCCCTGGGATATTTCACGGGGACGGGCATGCAGTCCATCACGGCCATCCTCCCCGGCCTGCCCCAGTGGCCGGGGAGCTTGCCCGAGCAAGCGTCATGGCGACGGTTCATGCACTGCTTCGGCAGCGACGCCATCGTGGACGTCTTCTCCGCCGTGCCCGCCAACTTCAACCAGGTCAAGGGCAAGTTCTTCGGCTATCAGTTCCCCTGGGACCTGGACTCGACCATGCAGAACCTCATCGACAGCCTGTCTTACGTCGAGTTCTTCACCAACATCGACCTCGCCATGGACGTCATCTCCTACCTAAACCTGCCCAAGATCCAGCAGCGGCTCGGCCTCATCGTCGCCCGCCAGCGCTGGGTCCTCGCCATGATGGACTTTGCGCACAACGCCGTCCACGGCGTCGTCACCAACGGCGTCCACAACTACGACGTCTTCCTCAAGCGCCATTTTACGGTCGTTCAGACCATGATTATTTGGTGGTGCGGCGAGGCGCTGTCCAGGGCCTCCAAGAATACGGCATGGTTCACCCAGCCCCTGGTTGTGCAGGGCATGACGAGGCTCTACGGAGCACTCAATGTGGCGAGCATCAACATGGGTTTTTACGACACGAGGACGTACTCGCCTACTACTCGGCCGCCAGGCCTACCACCCGTGTAGGTGTAGGGGTATTTTCCAGGCTAGGTAGAGAGGAGTTTGAAGAAGAGAACCACGCGTCTAGATAATCCTTTGTACAATTCCACGTCATCTTCATCAGCTGATCTGTCCCGCGCACTCACACCTTTCTTGGATGGGTATGGCCTACACCGCGGAACAAACTATCCCCATCGTCTTGGCACACCAGGATGAGGCCAGACGAGTAGCTAGTTGGCTGAAGCTTACGACTCGGTTAGAAACCCGCCGCGGTGTGTTGGCCTCTACAGGGCTTGCTGTCTTCTTGTCCGTCATATACGCCCCACAGGAGGTCAAGGTAGAATGTGGCCTCGTATTGCCCAGCCGGATAGATACCAATCTAATAAACTAAAACCCCAGCCAAAATGCGCCCAACTACCCGGTAACCAAACCACAACCCCCGCATCACTCGTTTCTTCTTCGGTGCCACCGCCGCCATCGCCTCCTGATACAGCTGCTCGTAAGGAATATCAGCGCGTGGCGGCATGGCGATCTCCTTGTCCTTCGTGAGCCCCTCGGCCTTCCTCACCTTGTTCTCGAGCTGTTTAACTTTCGCCTTGGCATCCTCCACCTGATTCATGAAGCGCTGGTAGTCCTTCATTTTATTCTCCGCCATGGCGGCATCGGCCTTGGCCTGGAACTCTTTCTCCAGGCCCTTGTGCTCCCGGATGCCCATCTTGTCCTTGAACACGCTCATGACCACCCTCGCCGCCACTGTCTCGTGCTTGATCGTGTCGCGCGGGATGAGCTTCTCTGCCGCCTTGTGTGTCGACATCAGCCCGCCGAGCAGGAACGTCTCCATGACCAGGCGCAGCCTGTCGGTGTCGATGCCGCCCTGGTCCTCTGCCGACTTGCCAAACACCATGTGGGGGTGCCCGGAGATCGCGGGACGGTTGTAGGGGGGCACGTCTTCTTCTTTGAGGACGCCAATATTGCGCATGAAGTCGTCGCCCACGGCGCCCACGGCCGCGCAGCAGTCGTAGGCGATGACCTTGATCAGCGGCATGGCGGTGTTGAAGGTCGGGTTGCTGAGCAGCTTTTGCTTCACGTTTTTGAACTCCGGCGTGTCATCATCCAGCCCTAGGCGTGTCCTCACGTACCAGTCGATGTTGAGGTGCTCCATAAACGGCTGTCGAGATTGGTTAGCCGGGATAAATATCATCAGGCCGGGCGGATATAGGAGGTACTCACCCAGTTGAAGGGGTCCCAGAAGAACTTGAGCTCTTGCCGCATCCACAGCCAGCGGAGGTGGGCGCCGATAGGCCCGTACTTGAACAGCTGCTTCATGGAGGAACTGGGCAGCCGCGCGGCCAGGGCGGCCTCACTGGACCAGGCGTCGGAGGGGAGTCCGTACTTTGCGAGCGTGTCGCAGTAGACCTTGGCCTGTTGGGGGTTGAACTTGCTGTTCATCACCTTTTCTACCTGCTTTCATCGTAACGGTCTTCTTGGGCCTGCCATTGTTTTGCCCATAAAAGTTCTGTGTCTGCTCAGAAGGGTCGATAACTGGTAGTTATAAGGACAAGAAACCGCCCCCTTTGAACAACAACGAAGACAAGAAGCTGCCGTTGTTGGGAGGGGCCGAGAACGTGAATCAGGACCTGGTAGTTCACGTTCTTTTCGGGTCGAATTGCTGACCCAGCAGAGCTTGGGTCACGTGTTAAAGGCTTCTAAGAATTAAAACGGCAGGGAACGCGTACGCGCTCAGTTTTCACTATTCCGTTTCCCAACTCCGTTTCCCATGTATACCGGGGTGTGATGCTAACATCGCCTTTTCCACCAACGCGTTTGCAGTCTTTATTCCTAGCCAACCAAACGCGTTTGCGGCCCTCTGCCTTGGCGAATTGCAAGGCGCAGCAGCTGAGTTGCTAACTGGGCCAAACCCCACCTTTTCCATGGCGCAGCCCCGACAGCAGAAGTCGTGTTGTCTCCATTGACCTGGGGCTGGGGCGGGGTCTTGGCCTTCGCGCTAACCACTTCCCTGTTGGCAAACCGTCTCTCTGATTGGATTTGATAGTCGTTGCAGCCTTGCCGATGCCAGGACGAATGAGTTCCTCCGCACGCTGCTGGCCATCTTCATCTATGTCTTTGGTGTCGCCGCGGCACTCAATGAATCCATCGGCGGCGCCAACACGTCCAAACCGGGAGGGCGCATCGGATCGGCAGTGTTCCTCATGTGGCTTGTCCCCCTTGCCCTGTTTAGCAACGTCGTTGGCACCTTCACGGGCCGCCGTACCTGCCTGACCATCATGCGACTGTTTGTGCAGAATGCCAGAGCGGCCCTGGCGGAGGAGAGGAGGGAGCGGGCTAGACCACGTCCAAGGGAGGAAGGGGACAGCCTCACCATCCCCCCTCCGGCAATCGCAGGCGGGCTGTCAGCAACAATGGCGGGGCCCACGGACGCCCCTGGAACGAGTCACACACACGGTGCCATCAAGCCGGCCGACTTGTTGCTTAGCCCGTCCAGGGCCAGGGCGACCTCCTCCCCCCTTGGACCCGGGCCGCCACGCGTGACTTTGCCCGATCGAGGTCTGTGGGCGACAACACTCACAGGAGAGCGTCTGTCTCGTTCGAGAACAACTCTGGGGGCGTGGAGCTTCAGTCCAGCTCCAACCGACGTCGACAGAACTACAGTCCAGCCAGGCATCTGACCGTTGACACCACCAGCCCGTCCATCTATGCCGTGTCGGGGGAGTCTAGTCCCGCCAGATCAAGCCCGAGATCGCAATTCCCGGAAACAAGGAGCGGCCACGCGAGCAGCAGCAGGATGCCCCTTTTGGAAACGAAACCGCCAAACCTCGCCGACTTCCGCTTTCCCGGGACGAATTCCCCCGATCGCGACCGTTCCCAGGAACCGCGCCAGCTGCCGGCCCACAAAGGAACCGAGACACGGCTAATGCCCATCGAATCGTGGGCCGAGTACTTCAGCTTGCTGCACTGGCTGGGCGCCGTCTACACGTACCGGCCCTGGAAGATCGGATACCGGTCCGTCCATCGCAAGTCGGCCGCGCACTAGGCGCCACCCGAGAGACTAATGCTCCTGGCAGTCCATCTCGGGACTGCTCACCCGCGGCCGCTCCGTCCCATGACAGTTCTTCCAACACGAAGCATCCTCACCAAGAAACAACCAGCACCACCAGAACCATCACCAATCCCACCATCCAACCTCCCTCACCACCGCGTGGAGCCCACCTCAGCGAATCCATCCGCCACCTCCTCACCTCAACATGGCTCTTCATCCTCGGCCGCGGAACCTGGAGCGAGCGCCGCCGGTGGTACACCCTCCTCGTCAAAGACAGCCTCGTCGGCCTAGGCGGGCTGGCCACCGTGTTCCTGTCCACGTCGGAGGTCTTCAACAACTGCTTCTGCTGGTCCGCCTACATGTGGCACCGCTGGCTCCCCGGAAACTGGGGCCGCGAGGCGTTCGTGCCGCTGGCGACCGAGGAGGAGTACGGCGAGGGGGCCGACACGGTGTACGGGCGCGTGGTGTGGGGATCGCTGATCGCGCAGCTGGTTTTCTTCTTTGGGATTGTGGTGCTGTGGTGGGATGGGATTAGTGTGGTGCGGTGGAATGAGGCGAGGCGGAGGCGGGAGTGGAGGCATGGGTTGCTGGTCGGGGAAGATGGCGGTATCGTGCACGACGAGGTGAGCTATCTGCTGTTTTGGTATGATGAGGATGAGTTTGCTGCTGAGAGGGGGGCCCATCGACGGCGTCGCAGCACCTTTGCGAGTCCCAGGAGCGAGCGAGGGGGTAGCATGGGTGGGCAGCAGGCTGGAGGGACTGCGCCGTCTCCTGCTAGACCACGAGCCCGCAGTCTTCTTAAGCGTAGTCCGCAGGAGAGAACTCCTACGATAAGGTTAGAGCGAGGCGAGTAAGGGCAGTTCCAGGGCTTTAAACACAAAATGGGACATGGTCGAAACCGGGCTTTTTAATAACATTGAAAATACGACAAGTCATTTGCTGGCGCTGGCTTTTCTTTCTCAGCCTCCACCGGACACCAAGGCTTGCTCATCAGCTCTCAGCTGAGCCCACACCTACATGTGATGGTTCGTGTGCTTGGTCGAACAGTCGATTTCCTGGCTGACCTAAATATTTATACATACCCTCCCCGGGGTTCGCAATAACTTGCTTGGGAGCGGAGAGTGCCGTGTGCATCGCCCATATCGTGGTTACTCGAAAATGCACTGCTCTATATATAAAGTTCATGGAACGACCAGAGGGAAAAGGGGGTCTTGGAGGCTTCTCGGGGTTACGCGGATGCCCGTTGCTGGTTGGCACATCAGGCAGCAGCTTGAACCCACTCTTTCGCAACCGCATCTTCCGATTGAAATTCAGTGAGCATGGCCTGTTTTCTCCGTTATCTTCAGTTTGCTGCCTCTCCACGTTCAATCCCGGAAAGGTCCTGAGCCCGGTCTCAGACAAGAGTGTGTGAGGTGACCTGGGCCAAAACTTGGATGACCCGCATGCAGTGGACCGCCCTGCTCGTTACCCCTCAACATCGACCGCCAAGAATCGAGAATCTGACAAGATCATAGCCATCGGTAGCATCGACAGAATACTGGCACTGCTGGTAGCAGTCACTCCCACGGCTGCCCGCAACCTAGTCATCATGGACGACACAGCCCCGTGCTACGTCCCGCTCTCTTCCCTTCAGCATGTGCTCGAAGGTGTGTCAGCAGCCTCGCTGGCGCCTGCGGACTACGTGGGGCCCGTTGCTACGTGGCTCGCGCAGCAGGACGACCAGGAGACCAACAACCGTCCACTCCTCGCCTGGCGCTCGGCTGTCGAGGCAGATCTGTCGTTCGGAGGGCCGAGAGAGGTCGCATACCTTACTCTCGCTGTGGCATTTCTGCGCGAGACCGGCCGCAAGTCGCTGGATGCTGGCGCGGACGACCTTGAGCTCGTCTGGAATTCGGTTCATACAGCAATCAGTAGCCCCCATCTCCCACGGCCCCTCTGCACGGTATCTCGCAGCGCACAGGGGTTTCTTGCCGTCCCTCTCTGCAGCTTACTGAAGGATGGGAATATCGACGAGTTATTCCGCCTCCACGTTTGGCTGCCCGACGGCCACCGAGGCAACCCCGACTTCGCCATCCATTCGCACCAGCCTTTCGCTCAAAGCTGGATCCTTGCCGGCGAGGGAGTTGACCTGTCGTACGACGTGGAACCGAGCAAAGATGCCGCTCTCAGTACCCATTCCACGTACGAAGTCGCTTGGAACGATGGGAAGGGCCAGGGGGCGGCCTACAAGACGCACCAGACATACTCGATCGTCCAGAACACCGGAACACCGATGCGCGCTTCGCTCAGGACCTCGAGAGTTCACGCTCGCAACATGACGTACACCATTCCCGCTGGTGCGTTCCATTCGACAAAAGTAGCACCGGATCTGATGCATGCCACCCTCTTCTTTTTCGACTCCCACCGCGGGTTTACCCCTCGTGCCCCTGTTTTAGGCCCGCGGGGGGTTGACTCTTTCAAGCAGCTGCGCGACCCCGCGGGTGTCACGGCCAAAATGCTCGCCGAGAGGGTTCAGCTGCTTCTGACGTGGGAGATGCTCGTCGAGCGAGGACGGCACCTCGCCAAAACTTCCGAGCTGGAGTTCGCGCTCGTGGCGTTGAACGATGCCCTCGTCCTGTGCGAGTCGAGCGAAGACTTTCCGAATGCGCCTTACTACAGGGGCCTTGTTCTCGGCGAGCTTGGGAGCCTGAACAGGAGACTCGGAAGATACCAGAAGGCAAGAGAGATTCTGGAGGCTGCCATTGGTGAGACAGAGCCCAGTCTGCAGCGGGTAGAGATGAGCGGCGAGCTGGGCGTCGTGTACCGCCACATGAACCTCGTTGATGACGCAAAGCGCGCCTTCGAGATGCAGTATGAGACGGCCAAGGAGCTGGGGTCCGAACAGGCAATGTGTCGGGCTATCGGTAACTTGGGTATTGTGAATTATCAACTGTCACAGCAGATGCTGCAGTTGGCCACGGAACAGCTGAAGGAGCGTGTCGAAAGAGCCCGGCGGCTCAGAGAGACTCCCGACGCACCGGTCGCGGATCCAAACAAGGGCACCGGTAAGCTGACGTTTGCCGCGACCCAGGAAATCGTCGGCCATGCTCGACTTTCTCTCTGTCATGCCGCCCAGGGCAAGACAAGACAGGCCGTCGACTCGGCACTTGCGTCCCTGAACCTCTCGTTCACCCTGGAAGCCACTCAGAAAGACTCGACACTCGTCGCCTTCTCAAGATTCTTCTACGGGCGCGCGTTACTCCTGGACGGGCAACGCGCGGAAGCACTGAAACAGTTCAACCCCCCGCCTCCATCATGCACGCCCGCAATGGCAATGTGCAAGGAGCCGTCGGACGAGCATCGCAAGTACCTCGAGGAACTAGTCGACGCCCGCGCCGACATGGACCTCGTCGACGAACAGGGATACACCGCGTTAGACTACGCCGCATTCAGCGGGGACACGGCATCCGAGGAGCTTGTCCTAGAGGGTCTCCGTCGTAAATACGCCGGTGACCCGGACATCGAAGACAAGCTCAAACAACGCCGGGCCGAAGCGCGGCTGCGAAGAAGATACCGGGAACTCTTTCAAGAGAAAATGCGACCCATCCTCCTCCGCCACCGCGGCGCCGACGCGCTGCGAGAACTCCGCCGCGTGTACGCAGACACTCTCTCTGCCGAGGAAGAGAGCGGCCGCATTTTCGACAGGCTCAAGTTTATGCGGTGGCGTGACTTTGTCCGGCACGGCGAGCTGCTGCGGTCGAGCGAGGCGCTGACAAGCCGGTTTGAAACGAGCTCTGGCGGCGCCGAGGCCAGCTTTGTTATTTTCTTCTCGTACCGCTGGATCAACAAGGACAAGTCGGCCAGTACGCCGGACGACGCTGATAAGACGCAGTATCGGCGTATGAAGGCGGCGGTTGAGGAATTCCTGAGGATGCATTCTAGTGTAGATCCGGAGACATTGGGTATTTGGGTGGTATGTAATGCTCGTTCTTACAAGAGAACTGCACCTTCCGTTCGGACATCTATCTTACTGACCTCGCCTGCCTTAGGATATCTCGTGCGTCAACCAAGATTCCGCAATGCCCGGCGTCAACGCCTTGCCCATGATCCTGGCACAATGCAACGCCGTCATCAGCCTTGTCGACGATCTCTACTACACGCGCGCCTGGTGCGCTATCGAAGTCGTCATGATCCAGAAGCTGAAGAGGGCGTACGACGTACACCTATGGTACGAGCAGGTAGCTACGGGTACTACACCATCGGGGGAGAGCACAGCGGATCACTTTGATGCGAAGACGTGGTTCCTACGGGCAGGCCCGCTAGACTTGGAGATCACCTTGGCGGAGAAGCACCTCACCTTTGAGGAGGACCGGCCCAAGGTCTTGTTTTTGGAGAGACAGAGCAAGCTGTTAGCATGAGATGATCAGGGCAATAAATAAGGTGCCTTTCATGTACCTAGGTAGACAACATCACCCCTATCCCCCGCCGACAACTGCCATGCACCCAGGACCAGTAGTCACTGACTCCCATGTACCCGTCTTGCTCCTTTCCCTCCTCTGTTTTTGCTTTTATTTATTTTTGTTCTGTTTGTATTTTTCTTTTTTTTGGGTGATGTTGTTCTTTGCTCTTCAAGGCAGCTACACGGTCTGGGTCCTCCTCCAGCTTCCAGGGCCCAGAAATTGGCCAGGGGTCAAACCACCCCCTGGCAGGCAACGGGACAAGGCGTTGTCGATGCTGACAATTCCCCCCAACCATCCCACCAACCAACAAAACCACACTCGTCACCAATCAAACGCTTCTCACGCAAACTTGTTGATTCCTTCGGCTGCCTTCTGGTCCCGCAAGCCGTTCTGTGCGATGACATCTCGTTTCGACAGCCTTTGCCGTGATTTTGGCCCCCAACAGCACGCTGAGCACTGGGTGGGATTTGGCCAAATTCGCGCCTGAAGGAGGATTCAGTCTCGATCAAGCCGGTTTTACCTTGAGATTCAACCACAACACATACGACTCGCCACCCTCGGTCGTGACTTGAGGCACCACAACCATGGAGAGGAAAGTGGTGAGGTCGGCTCGCTACGGGCACTCATGCCTCAGCTGCTTCAAGGCCAAATGCAGATGCATTCCCCGGGGCGACGGTGAGTCGTGTGAGAAGTGAGCTTGGCAGGCCGCAGGAGTGAGGTAATTATACAGAGTCAAAGACAGCTCACTGTCCTTGCCAGGTGCCACCGCCTCAAAAAGCACTGCGCACCGTCCAACTCGGTCCGCCGTCGTGCCCTCGACCGAAGGAATGGCTCGGATGGCGGCGACGGTCCGGGAACGCGAACGGGTTCTTGTCCGGCAAAACATCGGGCAAACGTGGGAGTCGGGGTTGCTGTCATCATTTGCTCCGTGCACCAGCCATGATTTCGCTGGCCCCGGCTTGGCGTTCCTCTGCTGCGTTGCCGTGCCGGTCGCATTCCCTGGAGTGGGCGCTTCTACAGTGTACCCTCCCTGCGAGACACACTTGGCGAAGTTGTGGTCCGTGAAATTTCCGCCGGTCTCCTCCTTCCTGGTAAAGAACTCGCCAATGTCCTGGAGGGACGATAACATGAGAGCTGTGATAGGGAGATTGGGCTCGAGAACCTGTTCCATGAGGGCCTGCCCAGGCCGCTTCCCTTTTGGGACACGTGCAGTCTCGGGCCCCTCATTCCAGTCTTGATCTCTAAATGTCGTATTCTTGAGTTCGTAGTAGCTATGCGAGTGATGCTTGTCGACTGGCAGACCTCTGGTGCCCGCCGCGATCGGCACGCTTCCAAGATCGAGGAGACGGAGGACAGTCCGCAGGAACTTGGCACGTTGTTCGGCGGGTTCATGGTTAGCGACGAACCCGACAAGCTGGATAGCGCCCATACGCTGCATCTCGGCGAGGAAGATGATGGCCAGCAGGTCGTCATAGTCCTGCTCAATATCCGTAATGACAAAGATGCGAGGTTTACCCTGCCCTTTGCGGTCCTTGAGGAGCTGGACAAGATCCATGCAGATTTTGTGGTGTTCTTTGTGTCCAGGTTCATCTTTCTTGAAGGGGATGGGCGGAGGGGTGAACGAAGGGCCCGGCGCACCAGGGTGGTTGGACTGAGTGTTTACCGCGCCGGGCCCCTTGGCCTGAGGGTTCGACGCGCCCTGGGCCGGAGGGTTCGAGTTAGTGCCCTGCTGCGATGGCAGCTTCTGTCGCTGGGGTGATCCGGAGTGGGCTCCAGGGGTAGACCGTCCCGAGGTCGGTGTTCCAGGGGGAGTGGTAGGTCTCTGCTGGTTGGTGCCGGTCGCCGGGCAGAATTCGAATGGGGCCCGGTAGAGGTTGGAGCCGGTGCTGGCTTGGGAGGTCCGCCGGGGACCGTCCTATTTGCTGATGCCTTGCGGGTACCGTTGGACGACATGGTGAAGACGGGAGGGTTGCAGTTGGCTCGGGTTGGGTTAGTGGCAGCAAGAACAAAGCGTTCAAAGGGGTTGATGATTTGGTGGTGACCAGCACTGAAGCTTCAAAGAACGCGGTGGGATGTGTAGACGGATAGAGAAGGCCGGACGAGTAGTACGAGATAAAGCCACTGTTTAAGTACTCCATCCAACCCCCGATACAAACAGGCACGCGGTCTGCCGACCACCTGGTCGTGGCCACATCATGATGCTTCACAGGCGAACCCAGGGCCAACAACAACGGCAAGGATGATCTGATGAAACTGACAGACGGTGGTATGACGCCGGGCAGTATGGCCGGGCATGGCCACGGGCAGGAAGCAGCGACGGTTGGGGGCGGATGGGTGCCTCCAAACATACACCTCCTCCAGGATTCTGAATGTTAGCGTGGTACTTGGCCCACATCTTACCA
>MU854610.1:0-31141 GCA_033296685.1 Parachaetomium inaequale | reverse complement strand
CGTGGAGAAGTGGCCCGTTCGCTTATATGGCCCGTTCGCTTATAATGCACGTTACTAGAAAGGGTGACTTCACTAAACTTGATCAGCTGAGGTACACCACAATCAGAGTGATATCCAATTATATAGGCTGTGTGCTCAATCATCTGTAATAGTGTGCTTCTTGATAACTTGATTACTTTTAGATGGCCTTTGGGCTTTGAATTGTTCCTTACAATTGCTCTTAAGATGGTTGAGAGACTAATAATGAGAGTCGTGGGACGAGTTAAAGCGGGTGTGTTGTCATAATGCCATACACCGCACTACAGCAACTGAATTGAACTGAAGCGAGAGAATAGTAATATAAACAACAAGACCTACACAAGCAAGCATCACTTCCCAGTCCTCAACAAGAAACTACTCCTCGGCCATAGTTCCAGTAGTAGATAACTGCCTATACAAGCTACCGTCGCTACCCCTTCAAGCCTCATCCCTTGCCAAAACTCCCTCCAACCCCTCCACCACCCTCTCAAACCCCTCCTTCTCCTCATGACCCCCCCGTCTCAATCTGAACCGCCCCACCAAATCCCTGCAGCAGTACGCTCCCATCCCCGTGCCTCACCAAGAACGAGTCTCTCCTCGGCCCCGAACCACCGTACACAATACCGAGCGCGTACAACCGCCGCAGCGCAGCCCGGCACCCCTCCACATCAGTGGCCTCCAGTAGGAAGCCTATGAGCCGGGCCTTAGGGTGCTCCTTGTATACTTGCCGCCCAAGCCAGGGAGGTAATGTACCTACTGCTCGACTGCTCGACTGACGGCGTGGTTGTGTGATCATGGCACCCATATAGCAATCCATCCTCGAAAGTTCGAGAAGCCTCGGATGTGATGCTGCTATGCCCGAAATGGGGAAATTCAGATCATCTTGTATAACAGTGTTCCTGACGGAGCAATGTGGCACAGAGTCACAGATGAGACTGCAGCCGCGGGTCCGCGACACCACCATCGTTTCTCAGAGCAGTGGAAAGAGAACCCAAGGAGATTGGGGCATCGCGGCAATGGCATCGCTTGAAGAATAAGTCTGAATAAGCTTCAAGGATTGAAGGGATGACCCAGATGGGAAATTGAATGGGGAGGAACGGTCACACACCCAGTGAATTCCCTTGTATTTGGATTGCTCCATAAGAAAAACGAAAGAAAAAAAAGGAAAAAAAAAAGGAAGGAAAGAAAAACCTTGGATTGCCCAACGACCTACTAGTATTGGCAAGCGTTTCCAGGTTGGACCGGATTCCCAAAAGCGATTTTCGAGTTAATTCGAGCTGAGCGCCTTCCCGCTGTTGTTCACTGGCGTTCCACTGTGCCAGAGTTACATTCCCACTGTGCTCCGTGACATAAGTCCCCACCGGCCGTGTACTTTCTCTCCCAACAAACGCGCCTTCCCGTAGACCCGGAAGTGGGCGAAAACCACCCAACTCTGGCAGCTCTGGCTCAGTGCCAGAGCTCTTTCCCTGTCGATGCGATGCACAGGCACTCGGATGAATTCGAGGGAGTTCAACCCGCGCAGCGCATTTCCCCGGACTTTTCAGTTTTTCTCTCTGCTGGCCGCCATCTCTTTCGCCATCATTTTTGCCCGCTCCGCCATCAACCACTTCGTACTCCAGACTCCCAGTACCCACGGTGAAATATACATCAACCCAAAGCCCAACATGAATCCTTTCAGCTTGTTCCGAATGGACGTCATTCAGGAAGAGCACTTTGTCCACGACGTGCCCGGCACCTACCCTCGCTTGTGCCGCCTCTCGGACGGCTCCATCCTCGCAGGTTACACCGCGTTTGAGCCCGACGGCCGGCGCGTCCTCACGGTTGCGCGAAGCACCGACGACGCCAGAACCTTTGCGCCCCACGGCGAAGTCGCCCGCTCGTTCGGCGACTGCGACAATCTCTGCCTGCTCGAGCTGCCGCCTGCCTCGGATGACGAGGGCGACGACGACGCCGCCTCGGACACGCCCACCATCCTCGCCGCGTTCCGCAACCACGACATCGACGGCAACGGCACCCACACCTACTTCCGCATCACCGTCTGCCAATCCACCGACGGCGGCCGCACCTGGACCTACCTGGCCCAGGGCTCCGAGAAGGAGGCCCCCTTCGGCCTGTGGGAGCCCTTCCTCCGCATGAGCACCGGCGGCGACGAGATCCACCTGTACTTCTCGCAGGAGATGGACGTCGACGACCAGGACACCATGCTCGTGCGCAGTAAGGATGGCGGAGCGACCTGGACGGCGACGCAGCGCGTGACGGGCGAGGGCGAGATGCTGCGCGATGGCATGGTCGGGCTGGCCGAGGCGCGGGACGAGGCGTCGGGCGTCGAAGGGCTGGTCCTGGTCATGGAGACGACTCGCCGCGGCACGTTTTCGATCGAGGCCGTTGTGTCCCTCGACGAGGCCGAGACGTTTGGGTCGCGCCAGGTGGTGTATGAGCCGAGGGACGGACGGAACGCCGGGGCGCCGCAGATCACGGCGTTTGCGGATGGGTCGCTGGCGGTTGTGTTCATGACGGACGAGGATAAGGAGGGCGAGCCGGTGTGGCCAGGGGGCGCGAAGATCAAGGCCATCTACGGTCTCATGGGTGCGGATGGGTTACTCAACTGGAGCCCGCCCATGGTCATCGGGGACACTAAGAGTATGTGGCCCGGCATCATGCGCGTAGGCGACAACGCGGCTATGGCAGTGTACGAGTCTTGTTCGAGCATCCGGGGCCGGATGCTATCGATTACACCCAGATGAGTCGACGATGGTTGAGTGGTTGCGGGATTACGGGTAGTACTGCACCTTTAAGGAGCATCAACCAGGGAAAGCATCGGGCGCACATGGCACCTTCTAGCCATAGTTTGCCGACTTTTAGCATCTCTTGCGGAGGACATCAGACGGCGCACACATATCACCAGTGCCACTCACGGTGCCAAATAAACATCGTTGCCCTTGCCTCATATTACAGAGGCTTCCTCCCTCTCCCTTCCTAAATGTGGTCGCAAACGCCCTTTTGCCTTGCAGTTACTCTCTGTTATCTTGTGAGAATAAGGCTGCCCCCCGAGTCCCTAATTATTTATCGACCATACGTACAACACTTCTCCACGACTTGAGATGACGTACAGGTCTGGTTACAAGAGCATATCTCCTCCTTTGCTATAACGAGGTGCTCCACAGCCAGTCCGATTTCTAGTCATTTACCCGGCCCCCAGCAGCTATTCATACCCTCGCGGGTTTATCTTGCCTGAAACCCGGCTCTGGGCCAATCCGCAGAACTGACGGAATTAAGATCCGCACAGGGGAGCATCACTCACGAAACGGAATCTGGGTTCCCGCGCCGTGTGGAAGATGTCGCCCCGGGACGCAGATTTGGCGTCAAAATAGATTGACCACGCCCCTGTTCTGCCGGCGTTGTGACCTGTGATTCCGAACCTGTATGGCGGAGAGCGGCGGTTGGTCCACAGCGGGCCAGGGACAGATGCTCTTAAACTTGGACATAAGGTTGCGACAAGCCAGAGCAGTCTAAGCACCCTACCTCAATTACTACCGACGGCCTCGAACTCGCAAACCATCACGATGAAGGCAGCCTTGCTCGCAGCGCTTTTCGGCACGGCTCTGTCGTCGCCCATGCCGGCGGCGGCCGGAACCCCCTCGCCGACGACACTCCAGTCGGGCGCGTACTGGATTCGCGCCGTGGCATCGCCCAACTACCACAAGTACCTCCAGACTATCCCGGCCAACGAGCCCGGGACGGCGGTGCTCGAGTCGCACACGACGGCGGGGCAGTTCAACATCGAGGATGGGCAGCTCGTCAACAAGGTGTCAAGCCCGCCGCTGTACCTGTGGGTGGAGGAGCCGGCCGACAAGGCCAGCCCGCCGCGCACGCTGGCGACGTCGTTCAACACGACCAAGAACCCGTTCGGCACGTTTGCGTGGCAGGGCGACTCGCTGACGTGGTCGGTGCCGAGCATCAAGCGGCAGAACGTGGCGGCATGGCTCGTGTGCGCTAAGCAGGCGCTGTTTATCAACACGGGCGCCTACGCGTACCAGACGCCCGCGGGCTGCGCGGACCAGACGGTGGGTTGCTTCCTGTTGTTGCCCTGGGTGTTGATCGAAGAGGATATCGACTGACTTGGCGGCTGCTGTTTAGATTCACTACTACAACGACAAGACGGCGAACAACTGAGGGGGTTAGTTGGGCCAGAAGAATGGTGCGCAATACGAATTCCGAAAGAGGAGAGAAATGCCTGCTCGAGGCTTCGTGTCTGAAATGCCTTTTGTATTGTTTGCAAAGGGGCCCTTCGTGTTTCCAGATCGTGGCTCAACGCTTCGGGCTGCAGATCGGATTGTCCAGCAGTTTGTTTATGTTGGCAACTGCCTTCAGTTCCAGTGGTGTGCCAGGCAACTTGAACTTGTTGACATGACGTCGTCCGTTGTTTGGTTTCGAGGATCGCCGGTTGTCGGTCGGTGGTGGTGATTCGCTGGAGGTGGAGCAGGTTTTCGAGTTCCATTATCCCAGTGTCTGGCTCCTTCCACGAATCCACGGGCAGCAGTCGAAATGGGGAGGCCGCCCCCTGTCGCTTTCTTTGGTGGGGCTCGGGACCTCTGCCTCCCGCATCCGCCCATCACCCACCGTTCGACCTGGACTTCGTAATTTCCCCGGCAATCAAATTCGATGCAGACGGAGACTGTGACCGCGCTTCGATCCCGATGCCTCCAACGGGATCTATCCGCGTACATCGGAATGCTTTCACGAAGGAAACGCCCTGTTGAGCAGCCCGAATGATCCGGCATCCGATTTGCGATCGTGCAGCCATGCCCATGCTGCTGACCAGGGCACCAGGCCGACCCCCAGCGAACGATCCAAGTCTTTCAGCAACGAGCACGGGTCATTTTCCGCGTTCTGCTCTGCCAAGGCGCCAGGCCATGAGCACTGCGACCAGTCACAGCGCCGCCGAGACCTGCACCGCCCGCCGATGCCGAGAAAGCCAAGCGCCTACCGAGAATACCAAGACCCCAAGAACGACAAGGACGCCCCTTTCGCGTCATGCCCCTTCCCACCGCTCCACCCGCCCGCCGAAACCATGCTTTCTCTCCTCTCCTGACAACGTCCTGATCTTTGTCGTCGATGGCGCTGGCGATCATCACACTCGTTTGAACAACCCCACGCTCGCTCGCCTGCTTCTCTTCGTTACGCCGTCTTGGTATCTTGGACGACTTTGCGACCCCCTTTCGAGATTTTCCGAGCGATTTCTCGACCCCTTCCGCTCGTTTCCCGCCAACCCGCCGTAACCGAGAGTCGTCGAGACCGAGACTCGAAACAAGATGGCGCCATCCTCGCCATGGGAACGCCCGGCACGATGGCTGACGGCGCTTCTCGCCACGAGCAGCTTGCTCCCGGCAGCACACGCCCAATATTACAAGATTGGCACACCAGGTACTTTCGAACGCAACTGAAGCCACCAGGGGCGTCGGGCTGACTGACAACCGCAGAGGAGATCCGCCAATCTGCCCGGACGCTCGCCTACGACCTGATGCTCTTCTACAAAGGGAACCAATCCGGTGAAACCCCGGGCATCCTGCCAGGCCCGCCGACAGAACACAAGGGCGACTACTACTGGTGGGAAGGCGGAGCCATGATGGGCACCTATATCGATTACTGGTTTCTGACGGGCGACACGAGCTACAACCATGTCGTTACCGAGGGTATGCTGCACCAGGTCGGCGACGACGCCGACTATCAGCCGCTCAACCACACGGCGTCTCTGGGTAACGACGACCAGGGCTTCTGGGGCATGTCGGCCATGCTCGCCGCCGAAAACAAGTTCCCCAACCCGCCCGAAGACAAACCGCAGTGGCTCGCCCTGGCCCAGGCCGTCTTCCACACCCAAGCAGCGCCCGACCGGCACGACAACACGTGCGGCGGCGGCCTTCGCTGGCAGATACCCCGCCTCAACACAGGATACGATTACAAAAACACCATCGCCAACGCCTGCTTCTTCAACCTCGGCGCGCGCTTGGCACGCTACACGAAGAACACCACGTACGCCGAATGGGCCACCAAGCAGTTCCAGTGGATGTACGATGTAAAGTACATTGACAACGAGAACTGGAAGGTCTATGATGGCGGCCACATCGGGCACAACTGCACCGACATCAACCCGGCCCAGTTCAGCTACAACGCAGCCCTTCTCCTGCAGGGGTCGGCTTTCATGTACAACTACACCAACGGCAGCGACCTCTGGAAGGGCCGCGTCGACGGCCTGCTCACGGGCATTCTGCGCGACTTCTTCGAGAACGACATCGCCTTCGAGCTGCCGTGCGAGGGCCGCCAGGGCGCCTGCACCGCCGACATGCTGAGCTTCAAGGGCTACGTCCACCGCTGGCTGTCGGTCGTGGCCAAGGTGGCGCCCTACACGGCCGACAAGATCTTGCCCGTGCTGCGGACGTCGGCCGAGGCCGCCGTGAAGCAGTGCACGGGCGGCGAGACGGGCCGCCGCTGCGGCTTCTACTGGTCCAGCGGCGTGTACGTGGATACGGCCGTCGACAAGACGAGCGGCGCCGGCGAGGCCATGAACGTCCTCGCCGCCGTGTCGAGCCTGCTCATCGACCAGGCGCCTCCCCCGGCCACCAACGAGACGGGCATCAGCAAGGGTGATCCCGAAGCCGGCTCCCGCAGTCGCGGCACTTCGACGGCGCTCGATCCCATCACTACTGCTGACCGGGCTGGTGCCGGCATCTTGACCTTGGTGATCCTGGGCGGGTTCATTGGCACCTGGGGTTGGATGAGCCTCGCCGATTAAGGGGGGAAGGAGAGGTTGGAGTGGGAACCTAGACTTTTACAACTTCTGGTATATTTATAGGGATATAACACAGCACTTCTTGCGGATTTTCTTGCCCTCTTTCATTCTTTTTTTCCGTTTTGCGTACAGGTAACACCTGTTACTTACGCCGAACACCGGGACGGCGTCGATGGGGTTAATCGTATGGGTTTGTTGTCTGCTTTTTTTCCATTCTCGAGGCTGTGTTTCGACGTGAGCTAGCGAGTCCCGAGTCTAGATGCAGGTACCGAATACAATAACTTTCACCATGCGTTTACCTTTCCCAATTCAGGCTATCACGGCTGTCTTCTCGTGCTCTTTGCCGGTACTGGATCTCTTGTAGCTGCCCTCTGCCGAATTCCCCAGGCCGAGTGGCGAAGTCGGCTCTGCAGCTTTGTACACGCCCCGAGTGGACTCAACTGTTGACAGAGGGCCACCAGAAGACGCCCACTCATTCTATTATGCCGTGGACAATATGACTCTCTATCCAGTCGTGCCCCAAGACTACTTCTACGAAGAGTTAGCCTGTGAAAAGCAGAGCTGATGATGACCACAGCCCCTTGACAACGTTGCCACAACCCCAAGACGTCACGCCGGGCTGCGGTACATACATCTGCTGCACATGTGGTTTCGCCTGCTCGTCATGCTTATCGAATGCGTTAGGGCGGGGTTTGAGAATTCTGTGACTTGGCAGAGCTGCTGCGAGTCACTTGGTCCTCGTAGTAGAAGCCTTGTTGTGTTTCCAATCCAGACGTCTCACTTTGACAACCTCACCTTCCGCTATGGATCCGGACTGCTACCGGCTCGCGGCCGGCGTCTACGGCATCTTCGCCACCAGCGACGGGGCCGCCGCCGCCGGCTCTGGTGCGCGGCCCAAGAAAAAAACAAAACAGACCGCCGCCGCCGCCCGCCGCCGCCGCCGCCAGCAACACAAGAAGAAGACCGGCAACTTCTCCAGCCTCCGTACAGGCCTCGGCTACCTCTCCCTCCTCGTCCCAGCCTACGCCATAGCCCAGTCCTTCGTCGGCGGCGACCTCTCCTCCCAAGCCCCGTGGGGCCTGCCCCCACAAGATTTTGTCGCCGCCATCGCGGCCCCGTCCTCAAACGCCACGTTCCCCATCACGGGCTACAACACGTCGGTCCCCGCGGGGGGCGCGGGCCGCGCCACGGGCGACGCCGACGCCGTCGCGGGGTGGTCGCTCACCATCGGCGTCACGGCCGGCATCCCGCTGACGCACTCGGCCAGCGCCCTCGCCGCCGACAGGGACCTCTGCATCGACGCCACCGCGCTGTCGGTCACGCCGCCGGCCGAGATCGTCACCGAAGCGGGCGGGTACAACCGCACCGGCTGGCGCGTGTGTGCGGTGGTTTTCACAGGAGGGCTCAAGGCCGGTGCGAGCAGCGGCGTCCGGGCCGCGGATGGGAGTTGTGGTGGTGTGCTGCCTGATGCGTGTATCCGCCAGCTGGAGGCGAATAGTGTCGCCGGGAAGGCGGGCAGGACGGGCGGGTGTCGGGATCTGGATGTGCCGGTGGATTGTCGGGGGCATTTTAATGGCGGTGGGGGGACGGGGTTTGGTGAGTTCCTTTTCCTGATGGGTGTCTTGTTCGTCGGCCACCTTACCTGTGTAGGATATTAATGAGGTGTTACCTTACTTAGAGATCACGCCCATCGGCAACACCAGCGCGCTCGCCGATGGGCGCTCGCTGTTCTTTGCCGCCTGGTTCGAGCCCGTGCGCAAGGGCAACAAGACGGCGCTGGCGGCGGCCGAGCGGAGGGTGTGGCCGGTGCTGCTGGCGTGGACGCACTTTGGCGCTGTCCCTCGGCGGGACAAGCGCGGAAATGAACACGTCACGGTGAACCTGTAGATTACGACCGAAGGCATGTTCTCGGACCTTGACGAGACTAGGACCCCTCAGTGCTTCTCCGCTCAGCTACAGTCGAAGCTGTATACTTATAAGCTGCACGAGTCGGACGAGGTCGTTATGACCACAAGTGCCATACAGCAGGCAGAAAAGTATAGTTAGTAATTCTCTCCGTCTTGGAGCAACAATTGAAGTTCAAGTTGAATATGCTCTAGAGGTACCAATAAACTGAACCGCCCAAGATACACAAGGCTCAGAGTATATCTACAAATCATAGCCGAGGTAGAGCAGTAAACGGAGGGCGTTAGTTGGAATTGGGATTCTTGGATCACGATGCCTGTTTGGTTAGCTCACCGCTATACGTTGACGTCCTAGACCTAAGGCAGATTTCCGTGTTCCCGTCACCAACACTGTTGTTGTTGAGGGAATGCTGGCCACTCAGTCGTTAGGGTCGCCTACCTGGCTGGGCTACTGCAGGCAAACATACGCGCCTAGCCGACAGTAAAAGGGAAGCCTTCGTATTCGCTAGGTGCGTTTGTCGGCAAACGGGCGGATTCAGGCAAACCTTAGGCAGCCATCTAAACCTCGCACTTGACGATCGTCCCAAGATATCTCTGTCAATGTGACAAGGGCTCAGTGTAAGGGCTTGGAACTAGGTTCAAGGACGCAATAATCTTCTTTGGCCTCAAGGTCCTTGACCACCATAACCGAAGTCGTGGCGGCTTCGTTCCTTAAGTGCCAAAGCAGGCTTCCTTGAGTTCCGCGTTGTACAAAGTCACGTAGGGATTCGGATATGACTGTGGGCTAGATGCAATTTCTCCGATGCATCTTACAGAGGCGGACATCCCTAGCAAAAGGTATTAACAGCCCTGCTATAGAGGCAGTGCTAGTACACAGAGAGAAACAATGATGTATTGATGCCTAACCAAAAACCTAGGAAATCTTGCAGTGGCACGAGTGCCGTGGAAGATTAACACCCCATATATCGGGGAAGCAATGGTCGTCGATCCGAACTCTGGCCGAAGAGCGTAATCAGCTCCTACACCTCCCGCTCCTTGTTCTCCCGCGGATCTCTGGAGCCGACCTTCCGAAACCTCGTCAGATACCTATATTTCGGCAGCTCATCATTGACCCTCCGATGCTTCTTGCTCACGATGTGCCGCCACACGTCCCGCGGCGGCCTCGGGCCCTCGCTCAGCAGGGCAAGGAAGGCGCCGGCGGCCATGCTTTCCGGCAGAGAGCGGGCAATCATGTCGTTCTTCTTCCGGATGTACTCGACCGGCGCCGGCTTGTCGAGCTGCAGGTGGGTTTCGCCCCACGCCTCGTCCAGGTCCATTCCCTCGATGAGGTCGGCCAGGTCGGCGTACTGCTGCAGGTCGAGTAGGCTCTGCGCGAACAGCTCGAGCTTGGGGTATGGAATGCCGCTCGCGCTATGCTCGCGCTGGTCCGGGCTAGGAGAGAGAAGGCATTCGAAGGCCGGCAAGAGGATGAAGAAAAAGTTGACGCCCTTGAGCGTAAAGTGGGGGTAGGTGTGCATGAGCGACCCTGGCACCGGCGGCACGGGGTGCCACACCTCATACTTCTCGTTGAGCGGGGGCGAGGTGAGCAACGCCGTTGCTCTGTCGAATGAATCGGTTGGGACACAGATCTCCCATGTCTACAATGGCCGTCAGTCGTTGAGGACTACCCAAAGTCAAACAAATAAGGACAACACTCGACGGGGTACCGACCAGAGGCACTCGGTGGGCGCCGTAATAGACCAGCGCCTTTGTGCCCACGACGCAGCAAGGAATGCCAAGGCCCTCTAGCGCAGCGATAACGCCGAGTGTCTCGTCCACACCACGCCCGCAGTCGGCGTCGCCCGGTTTGCCGAGATCGAGCACGTACGGGTACGGCTCTGGAGCCCCAGAGACAGGTTGGCTATCAGCGTTGTCCATGTTGGTGCTTCTTTGCTGGGTAATCTTGCAGCGGCAAAGTAGCTACCCATGGTGACTTCCAGCTGGACGAGCAGACCCTAGGTAATCCTACACAAGTGCATCGAGAATCAGAAAGGCTACATCTCGCTACGATCCTCCTCCGTTCCAGTTATTAACCCTGCGCTTAACGCGTTTTATCACCTTATGCAACATATACCTTATGCAACACACCCCTGCTTATACTCCTGCCGCCCCCTCCCCCTTTAACCCGCGTCGAGGATCGCGGTCACGCCGCGTTCAACGAACATGATCAAAGTATCAAAATGGCATCTAACTTGGATATCCCACGTGAAAAGAGACTCCAACTTGCTTCTAAAGCCATTCGTTCACGTCAACTCCCCAGTATCCGAGCTGCTGCTTCGGTGTATCAGGTTTCGTATGCTACGTTGAGCCGTCGGCTTCGGGGCCAAGCATCGAGGAGCGATGGCCAGATTTCCAATCGCAAATTGACACCAACCGAAGAGCAAACACTGCTCCAGAGGAATACGACGTTGGACGAACGCGGCCTTTTCCCAGAGTTGCCATTTGTACGAAGGATGGCCGACCTCCTGCTTCAGAAACGCGTGCCCGATGCGTCGGTCGGGCAGCTCTGGGTTTCGCTAGAGTTAAACGTTGTTGGGATCAACAAGAATGGCCCCGGGACCAGAACTTAACGACCCACTGGCCCATCAAGGTTCGCGCCCAATCAACCCCACGAAGAGCCCCGCAGTGCCTGGAGGTCTTGCATCCAAGCCGAAATTTTCTGGACCGCGATCCTGGACAGGAAGCAACCACCCGCCTTGTCGCGCCATCACTCCACGATGCACTCCGTCATTCGCCCCAATGCCTGGGTGGCCCTCAAGCTCCCGTCGGGGAGCACCAAGGTGCTCCAGATTGCGCCGAACACGTAAGTTTGCCCGGGTTTTGCAGCCTCGAACCAGGCCCCTCCTCGGCCAGGTCGCATGAGTTGACATCTCACAGCGCAATATCGCTGGGCAAATACGGCTCGTTCCCCTCCAATCTGATCATTGGGCGCCCATACCACCTCACCTTCGAGCTGCTCGACAAGCTGCCCGACGAGACCTTCTCGCGCCTCCGCGTCGTCACCACGAACGAGCTCTACGCCGAAGTCTTCGCCGAGGAGTCGGCCCCCGACTGCGCGACGCCCGCGGCCGGCGCAAGCGACACGGTGATATCCGCGACCGACGGGGAGGAGTTCAGCCTGGTCGACGACAAGGGCAATGTTATTGCGCGCTCCAACCGCGAGGTCATCGACGAGAATGCGCGACAGACCCTGACCCAGGACGAGATCGAGGAGCTGAAGCGGGAGGGCAACAACGCCGGCAAGGATGTCATTGCGAAGCTCTTGCTGTCGCACACGGCGCTCGACCAAAAGACGAGTTTTAGTCTGGCCAAGTACAAGCTGCTCAAGACGAAGAAGTACATCCGGAGATTCCAGGTCCTGCCCATCGACGTTGCCACCTTCGCACACTGGCAGCTGGAGGAGAGGGATGCCAGCAAGATTATGGACCTCAGGGCGGAGATGATTGGGCTCGTCGGCTGCTGGGGCAATGTGCACTTCGGGGGCGACGATGTCCTGCTCCAAGACCCGAAAGCCTCCACGGCCGCAGGAGACGAGGCCTGCCTTCCAGTGGACGAAGATTTGCTACGGGGGAGGTGGCTCGTGGTGGACGACACCTGCGGTTTGTTGGTAGCAGCGATGGCCGAGCGGATGGGCGTGCTCTACGAGGGCGAGGAGGCAGAGGCGGAGGGAGAGACAGAGCAGCCGCCAGCCAGCACAGAAAACTCACAAGAGCCCCAGACCAGCACATCACCCCCCGAGAGGACACCGAAAGATGCCGACACCGAAATGACAGATGCGCCGGCCGATTCTGTGAAGCGGCAGAGCGATGGGAAACCGAAACAACAAAAGCCCCGCCCCTCCGATTTTTCCATCCCCTATTCCCAGACCAACACCATCACGGTTGTCCACGGCGCCAGCCAGCCGAACCTCTCGCTCCTCAACTACTGGGGCTTCGACATCACCTCTCCCAACCACCCGCCGCACCCCTTACTCAACCACCTCCTCAACCTCACCTGGCTGCAGCTCCTAAAGCCAGAGCTCGACACATCATACTCGACAGCGCCACTCACGGCGGCGCCCGAAACGCTTGCTTCGTGGAAGCCAAGTCGCAGGGGCAACTTCCACCGCAAGCGGAGGAGATACGCGCGGATCCGGCACGTCGTCGACAACACGCGGGCGGGTAACTTTTCCGGGCTCGTGTGCGCCAGCACCATGGACCCCATCAGCATCCTCCGCCACACCCTCCCGCTGCTGGCCGGCGGGGCGCCGGTGGCGCTCTACTCGCCGTCGGTGGAGCCCCTCGCCGCCCTGGCGGATTGCTTCAGCGTGCCGCGCCGCACTGCCTGGGTCAGCGGGAGCGTGCCCGAGATCGAGGGGCTCTCGAACGAGGAGCTGGAGCGCTGGCAGGGAAACGAGCGGTTCCCGCTCAACCCGACGCTGCTCCAGGGCGTGTCGATCCAGACGAGCCGCGCCCGCAGGTGGCAGGTCTTGCCTGGCAGGACGCATCCGCTGATGACGGAGCGGGGCGGGGCCGATGGGTATGTGTTTACGGCGTGGAGGGCGAAGCCTGCGGAAGGCAAGGTCGCTGCCAAGGGGAAGTTTAAGCGTAGAAAGGTTGACTCGGAGGCAACCACCCCGACGCCGGCGTGAGGGTTGGGTGAGAGCGTTAAACTTGAAAGGAAAACGGTTTAGGCGTGTGGTTGCATATCGGCGTCACTGGATACCATGTACAAGTAGGACATGCGTCTTTTTAGCCATTGCGAATGTGCCCGCCCTGCGCCTTGCCCGCGCTCTATCATGCAATTGTGATTGTGTTTTGTATTGGCCTCTCCCCCTGCCCGTCGCCCAATACCCTCGTCTCACAGCCCCTTGCCCATAAACTTGCGCTTCGTGAAGCTCAACCACCACTTGCTCGGCTTGGCGTCGCCCTCGTCGTATACCCTGGCCAATAACCTCGTCGCCAGCTCCTGCCTGACCTGCGACATGTACTGCTTGAGAACCTCTGCGTCTTGCCTGTCGCGGGGCGCCTCATACATCTACGCCACCACGATGTTAGCACCCACCCTTTTCTAGTTATCCCACCCAGCAACGCCGCAGCCTCCCGTACCTGATTCAAAGGCCACGCCGGATCCCCCGGAATGGCAAAATTCAGGTCCAGCGCCAGGTTCTGGACATCCTTGGTCGCATCCCTCAGAGTGGCGGCGGGCTTGATCTTCGTCAGGCAGTCGGACACGAACCAGATGCCGTAGACTAAGAGCCTGTCGGCGGGGCCCTGGATCTCAAAGTTGCGGAAGAAGGTGTTGGCGCGGAACAGCGCGAGCACCTCGTCCAGGATGTCGTAGCTCTCCGAGTTGGGGTCGGGCGACTCGCCCGCGGGCAGGGGCGGGTCCGGGAAGGGGAGCGGGTAGACGGGCCCGCGGATCTTGGTGCGCAGAGGGAAGAGCGGGAAGTTGCCGACCAGCCGGGGGGCTGGTTCGGACGTGTTGAAGACGGAGTTGTAGGCCTGTGTGGTCGTGGTGATCGGAGGTCAGCACGGCAAGGGGGGAGGTGGGAGATGGAATTGGAGCAGCAGTAGCAGTTCCAGGCTGAGGGCATTGGCAAGACGACTCACCGGCATCGTGGGCAGCACGCGCCTGGCAGAAGCTCCTTGCTTGGGTTGGTGATTGAGGTGGGATGTGTCTTCGTCAGGAACTCGATCGCAGCCTTGCGGGGTCGCTTGGGCGGGCGCAAACCACCTGCAGGCTGCTGCCAATCAGCCCTGACGTCGCCGAATGTGGCTGAGGGCCTTGGCGCGGCCGCACTTGTTGCCTCAGGCAGGTAGATTGGATGTGTCATCACAGGCAGCCACACCATCTCGAGGCAAAAGGTGTGGGTTCCATCGGCTTGCGCCTCATTGGCCTGCTTACGGCGGCTAAACGGACCAGAGTCTCATGACACCGAGACGGGAGACTGCCATCATGCGAAACACTTCTGGCGCCCTTCCTCTCGTGGAGTTGGGGTGATCCGGACGCAGTTTCGACTGTGTCGCGATGCAAATCCATTGTGCTCTGGTGAAATGGTATTGTCCGAGACAGGTCGCAAACGGTGCCAACACAGTACGGGTAGCCGGAGTGGGGCTAAGACAATCCAAAAGTGCTTTCAATCCGTTGACACGTCGGTGCCTAGCCGGATTCAGCGAATGTCACGGGATTTCGCATCCAAGTCGCGATGCCAAGACGTCCGGATTGTTGGCGCCTTTCCCTCGCCACACCCACAGGCAGGGCCGCGCTGATGCGAGGGGGTTCGGCCGCCCCCCGCCGCCGCGTTCGGTTTCTTAAACCCACGCATTTCTGCCCAGCCCTTGCCAAACTCGCCAGCGAAACACTTTCACACACAACCACCGTTCTGCGCAAGTTCTGCGAATTTTACACTCGAAACAGTGTGCATTCCGACAATACCATTTTTGGGAGCATCTGCTTTGTTTATCGAGGTATTCCACGTATTTGTGTTTGCGATTTACATTCCCCCAACCCTGTATTTGCGGGGCGAAATCGCGACAAGCGGGTTGGCATCCACCCACCCCGGCAAGGCGACCGACCAGCCTTCCAGGTTCCTCTTCGATGCTCACAATTGAGTAAGTCGCGCCTTCGCATTCTCACACCAGAAATCGAGTGGACACGGATCGCCAATTCGATATTTCCCTGCGCGAACCCCTTCGGCTAATGCGCGCCTCGCCGTCACCTCAGATCTTTGTTCAGCAGCAGCTTTCTCGGTCAGCTGCGCGCCATCGTCCACATGCCGACCTCACACGACAAGGCCTCCCCGGTGGAGCGCGGTCAATCCACCAAGAGCGACTCCCAGACCCAGTCCGCGCCGACAACAAGGCGACCATGCCGGCGACGTATTACGCGCGCCGAGCCCGGCTCGCTGTACGACATCCTGCACGACCATGCCGGCACCTCGCTTTACGTCGTCCCCATCTGCTGGACCGATCAGCATACCCGGCTGCTCGGGGTGCGCTTTCGCGCGCGCCCCGCCGTCGTCACGCCAGTCCCGAATCTGGTTCCCGGCGTGTGGCTTGAGCCGTCCAAGATGGCGCAGACGTTGACCTCGGAGCTGCATACCCTGGTCCGAGAGGACGCGACACCGGCGCGCGCCTTCTGCAAGAATCGCGCCATGAAGCATATCCTGTCGACCCTGTTCCCTACGACGCTGTCCCGCGCAAAGACCGGCGCCGAACTAAACCTCTACTTCGGCCACCGCGTCTTCAGGAAAGTCGTCCGCATCCCCTGCGTATGGAAGAGCCCCAGCAGTGTCGACACATCGTTCGATTCCTGCCCCACACTGCCCGCGACATCATTTACCGGGGTGCCAAAGAGTAGTCGCGAAGCCGGCATGCCGATGCTGGCCTACATCAACAAGTCGCAGCTCGCCGCCATCCGCAAGAATCTCTACGGCGTTCTGCGCGGGCCCGGGAGCAACACCAACGAGCCGGTCAGCAGCCTCCAGCGGCTGCGGTCCAAGATGCTGGTGCCAGCCGATGCCGACCACGACCCCTACATCGTCGCCATCCTCATCGCCATGGCACAGGCACACTTCTACCGCGAGTCGAGCTCGCGCTCGTCGTCGCAGGCCAGCTCGCAGGGCGGCCGCAAGTCGGTCCGCATCCCGCCGCCGTCGTTCCGCGACGTCAAGGTCCAGGTCATCACCCACGACGACAGCAACGGCAGCAGCCCCAACTTTGTCGTCTACACGGCGACCGTCACGGCTGCCTTCCTGGACCGCTTCATGTCCCCGCACAAGACCCCCAAGCTCGGCCAAACCGACGAGGCCGCAGGCGCCGGCGCCGGCGCCGGCATGGACATCTCGTACACGCCCGTCAGCTTCTGGCCCATCCTCGGCCTCAAGGAGCGCCTCTCCAAGGCCCTCGGCCACGAGCTCGCCGGCGACTCCATCTACGACGACCCGGACCACATCGAGCTCTGGCGCCCGCTGCTGGAGCCCCCGCCCCCGCCGCCCCCGCAGCAGCGGCTGCCCGACTACCACCCCGTGAGCCTCAAGCGGCGGCGCACGGACAGGGAGCCGCTGTCGCAGGTGCTAAATAGCAACAGCGGCAGCGGCAGCAGCTTTGAGGAAGAGCCGCCCAGCAGCGCCGAGGACAGGCCCGTGCTCAGTCCTGCGGCTAAGAGGCGGAGGACGGCGCGTCGCGTTAATAGTAGTACTTTGGAGGTGTGTTGAGGGAGGGTCTAGCGGTATGATGAGACGAATGGGATTGCGTTTGTTTTTTTCTTATGGTAGTTGCGTGGCAAAGTGTGGTTCATGAGGGCACGACGGACAGATCAGAGTATGGGAAATGATTGCAGGGTATGCTATGGTACAATACCCCCTTCGCAGGGCTGGCTGGGTAGAGGTGTTTTGATGTTTGGGCGGCAACTGAATGCCGAGGGCTTATGGTCACCAACTGTCATGGTCGTGGCCGTGGCCGTGGCCCTCAGGATGCATCACATGAGGCGCTGGAGGGTTTGCTGTTACACCGCTGGGGGTTTCTGACCTGTGCCCAGGGCCAAAGCCAGCCAGCAATGGCTGATGAGCTTGTGGGTTGTCTTTATTTTTGTGAGGTATTCTAAAATATCATTGCTCGGTTGCGTATCTTGACAGTGTTGTGCCCATGGCCATGCAGAATGCTCCTCCAGTTGCAGGTTTTTGTCATGATCAACGCGCGGCACGGTGGCATCGCCGGTTTTCGTCACACCCACCTCGTGTGACGGACCACGAATACAACTCATGTTGGACAGTGGTATCAGAGTCTTCCGGTTTTCCTCTTTCTGCCCCGCGTTCAGGCCAGGCAGGGGTGACGGGTGTGTCCCTTGCAGTTGTGGCGGACCCCTGAGGGCTGCCCCTGCCAAGGCCGGAATGACAACCAATGTCGATGTGATCGGCCGGGGTGACAGCCCTCTCAGAAACCATGTGGCAGATCGAGATTTACTATGTAGGGTTAGGGATCGCGTCTGGGCATCAAGCTGTGTTTATTACGGTTGTAGTTTGTGCATGACTGAGTGTTTAACAACATATGCGTTGATTGGCATCTTGAGTCTCGACTTCAAGCCTGAGAGGGAGGGCATGAGAAGCGTTGAGAAAGCTTATTCCTTTCAAACTTTTTGTGTGGTGAGAAAATGGTGTCCGAGGAAACAAAGGAACGAGGGGAAGCTTGCCTGGAGACCCCCTTATCTTGTTCAAGATAGCCTTGCACTTCTGAGGAAGATGAGACAACTGAAGATAGGGGCGTTAACTCAACCAAACTCGGGACCTCGTCTCTAGCATATCACCCCTACCTTGACCTCGGTTTCTGAAAAGGATGGTAATCGTGAGCATGGGTAAGTGCTATCTAACTGGTGAGTTGCCGAATAAGGGCTGAGTTACGCAGATCTACTACGATTTGCTCCGTTGCGAGTGTTGGCACAGGATCAAGCGAGAACATAATATGGGGCGCAAGTTTGTTGATTCTCAGAACTCCAGCTACTGTTGAAGCTCAACTTGAACGTGCCGCGGCTTCATGTGCCGGGGAGACAACACCATGACCAAAAAGTCTGCGAGTTCACCCGACCTTGACAACCACAGAGCTCGGAGTGGTTGCCATTCTAGACGGTCTCGCATAAAAGGAGAGATTTGATTCTGGCTAGAGGTGGGTGACTACATGCTGCATTAGCTCAGGCCGCTCGGGCACAAGGAATCAGCCCACATCCTTCACATGTTTCTGCGTGATCGAATGCTAGCTCTGGTCCCATTCATCGTGGACGTTCAGCTCCTGCAGGGCCGTCCTGCGGCACGCAACTGGGATGAAGGACGACATGGCACCGAAGATTGATTGTCAGATCTCAAGAGAGTGAGGAGAGTAGAGCAAGGCCGAGGTCGTCAATCTCTCATGCTCTTCATTTAGAGAAGAGGCCCCGAGTGTACCTACGTGTACTACCAAAGCATACGGAAGACTGCGGAGAGGAACAGCCATCGACCTACAACGGGCGGCCATGACAAACCGCTAACGCAATATCAGCTTCTTCACATGCCTTGTTCTTGCTCATTATGGAAGGAATGTAGGTGTGGTTGCAAGCCGAGAGAAGGCGGGGTGTAGTATCCCGCTGCGTGCGGGGGAGGATCTTGCGGGAACTCGGAGTCTTCTAGGCTCAAGAGTTTAAGTCTAGTATCCCTGGGAAGTGTGTAAGAAGGCTGGAATTCAGCCGTCGGGTTGAGTGATCCTCCGCTCTCTCCGGCCCTGGAGGCTGGGGCGGGCGAGGTGTGGTGTGGAAGGCCGGGAAGTTCCGCAGAAGAGCCATGTCTTCCATAGCCAAGACGACAGATTCCTAGCCCCAAGGGTCCATCCACGCTCGCTGACCCGCGTATTTCCATCAACGTGCTCGGATTTGCAAAGGGAGAGAAGCGGCGGTGTAGGATCAAGCCTTGAAGGACGTCGGGCAAGGGCTGCTGTCCATCCTCTTGGACGAGCCCGTCTGGTTTCCGCCGTTTCCATTCAGCGAGCACGCCGGCCAGCTTCCGTATTTCCATCCGTGCTGCGCAGCTTTTGTTCATGCTCGAGGTTCTGGCTTGTACATCTGCGGTTCGTGGCTGGCTTGAGAATTCGAGGGTAGGTCGACAAATGGCATCGGGGCTCGACTCCAGAAAGGAAAACAGGCCCCGACACCCCGCAAATTGCCCTGCACCCCACTAACTTACCCCACACTGTCAGCGTGCCTTCCCTTCCCCAGACTCGCCTGAGTGGAAGTTGTGGGTTCTCAGTCCATCCCGCGCCTCTGCATTTGCAACCTTGAACGCCTTTCCCATCCTTTCGCTTCCGCCAACTCCCGCCGGCTTCCAGGTTGCACTGGTGCCATGGGGCCGCTGGCCAGCCAATATGACGGCTGCCATTCATGTCTTGCATCGGCAGTCGTCGCCACCCCGGATCGAGATCACCAGCTGCAAGAGCGCGACAGGGCGACCTACCGCCGTGTTCCACGACGTTACCCGGCGTCTGGGAACATGATCCACCAGACTTCCTCAACAAAAAAATATTAGAAAAAAAAATAAAAATCTCCTGGGCCCTGGGCTGTCCCTGTCCCTGTCCCTCCTCCTTCTTTCTTGTTCTTCGTGTTCGACCCGCCAGCGCCGGCCCCCACCGCTCCACGCCGCAACTTGCAAACCCCGACAGTCCGTCGCTGCCCACACCGAGAGAGTGCGGGGAAGCCATCAAGATTGACCGCCTGCCGATCAGGGCGGCAGCAAACACTAATTAATGCACGGCTGCCCTGCCCGCTGCTGGCGTTGCCGAGGCTGGCAGTTAGCGCCAGGCACAAATCGACTCTTCACATGCTTTCCCTTGCGCGACCGAACACGGCAGAGATGGCACAGGTTGGCGCAGCTGGTTGCTGTGCCAGGTTTGCGCGCTGCGTGGCACGGCCAATGCGACATTGGACTCGGCCTGCGACTCCTGCTACTGGCTGTCAGCGGGCCACTCAGCGAAGCCCTCCTGCCGTTCCGAGCAGGCCAGAGGATGCTCCAGGGATCGCAAGCGCCCCCTCCCTCTTCCCCACGGGGAAAACGGGGCCGTGGGATGACGCCAGCGGCACATCCCCAGATTCCTCACGCGGGAGCCGCTGAAGATCCCACCCCTGAGCACGCCAGGATTCGCAAGCAGTGCCGCAAGAGGAGACCGCCCGCCGATGCCCTGCCTATCCTATCCACATCGCCTTGCCAGCGGAGCCCTTCCATCTTCTACCCACCCGTGGCAGTATCCCGCCGAGTCCGTACTGGTGGGGTCCTATCTTGTGCCAACCATGCCAAGCGCCCATGGTGGGCTTCCTGGGCCGGCAGTCTACGAGGCTTGGGAACAACAGGTACATCACGATGGGGAGCCAGAAACTGCTATATGAGGCGGGCTGTCCGCCCCTTTTCTGAAGGCAGCAGCGAGCCTCAGCCAGGGAATCTCGACTCTTCGTTCCTTCCCAGCTCCCTCGTCCCCCCCGGAGTCGTGTCACTGCCGCCAGACCGCCGACACACACCATGAAGGGCATCGCCGCCTTCGTCACCGCCGCCCTTCTGGGCCAGGCCGCTGCGGCGCCTCCGGAACCGCCCACAAACGTCATTGAGAAGCGGGCTGCCCCGACTGTCAGCATATCCGCGGGCTCCATTGTTGGCGTGACCCGTCTGGCCACCGACGCCTTCAACGGCATCCCCTTTGCCAAACCGCCAGTCGGCCCGCTGAGGCTCAAGCCACCCGTCAGGCTCGACTCATCCCTCGGCGTCTTCGATGCCACCGGGATCGCTCCGGCCTGCCCCCAGTTCTTGGCCGACTCGGACTCGAACGACTTCCTGGCCAAGGTCATCGGCACCGTCACAAACCTGCCCTTTTTCCAGAAGGCCCTAAAGATCAGCGAGGACTGCTTGACGGTCAATGTCATCCGGCCAACGGGCACCAAAGCCGGTGACAAGCTGCCCGTCTTGTTTTGGATCTTTGGAGGCGGCTTCGAGGTGAGTCCCCCCATGGCCAGTGCTTTGGCTACTACGGCTAACCCCCTGTTAGCTCGGCTGGAGCTCCATGTATGACGGCGGTCCGCTTGTCTCGAATGCCATCAACATGGGCAAGCCCTACGTGTTTGTGGCCATCAACTACCGTGTTGGCGGCTTCGGCTTCATGCCCGGCAAGGAAATTCTCGCCGACGGCGCGGCCAACCTCGGCCACCTCGACCAGCGCATGGCTCTCGAGTGGGTTGCCGACAACATCGCCGCGTTCGGCGGCGACCCGGATAAGGTGACCATATGGGGCGAGTCAGCCGGCGCCATCTCCGTCTTCAACCAGATGTCCCTCTACGAGGGTGACAACACGTACAAGGGCAAGCCCCTGTTCCACGGCGCCATTATGAACTCCGGCAGCATCGTCCCGGCGGACCCCGTTGACTGCCCCAAGGGCCAGGTCATCTACGACCAGGTCGTGGCCAAAGCCGGCTGTGCCGGGACCAACGACACGCTTGCCTGCCTCCGCGCGGCCCCTTACGACAAGTTCCTCGCCGCGGCGAACTCGGTCCCTGCCATTCTGTCATACAACTCGGTTGCCCTCTCGTACCTTCCCCGGCCCGACGGCAAGGCGCTCTCCAAGAGTGCCGAGGTCCTGGTCTTGGAGAAGAAATACGCCGCCGTGCCCATGATCATCGGCGACCAGGAGGACGAGGGCACGCTCTTCGCCCTGTTCCAATCCAACATCACGAGCAGCAGCAAGCTCGTCCGCTACCTCAGCGACCTCTACTTCCACGGCGCCACCACGCAGCAGCTCGAGACCCTCGTCGGCCACTACTCGCCGTGGGTCTGGGACGGCTCGCCCTTCCGCAGCGGCCTCCTCAACGAGATCTACCCGGGATTCAAGCGCCTCGCCGCCTTGCTTGGCGATCTCGTCTTCACGCTGACACGCCGCGTGTTCCTCGAGGCAGCCACGGCCGTCAACCCGGATGTCCCCGCATGGTCGTACCTGGCCAGCTACGACCAGGGCACCCCGATCATGGGCACATTCCACGGCAGCGACATTCTACAGGTCTTTTATGGCATCCTGCCCAACTACGCCAGCAAGAGCATCCAGAGCTACTACGCCAACTTTGTCTACAACCAGGACCCCAACAATGCCGGCGGCGGCACCAGCGCCAAGAGCAAGATTGCCGAGGACTGGCCGCGCTGGACCGGCAAGGAGCGCAAGCTCATCAACTTCTTTGCTGACCGGAACGGTTATCTCAACGATGACTTCCGGTCGGATGCCGCCGGGTTTATTGCGGCGAATGCTGGGGCGTTGCATATCTAGGGTGTTTGTGCATCTGGTGGGTTGTATATGGGCGGATGCAGTATGATGCTCCTGTAATGAGGGAGCATGGGTTGGGACTTGAGAGCTATGATACCACGATAGTTATGAATGTTTAATGTCCTTTCTTGGCAACGTTGTCCCACTTCAGCCCCTGACTGTGACATCGGGCAGAATGCCGTCTACGATACCCTGGAAGGTTTGCTGTTGATACACGGGGCCGCGAGTAACCAGGTGGCAGTGACTTGAGCTTGGGGGATTAAGTCAACGTTGAGAGCCATGGGCTCTCGCCTTCAGTGCCACGAGAAGCCTTTGAAGTCCCCTAGATTCGCACCCACCTTCATCCTACAGCTCATCATGCCCTCCACCCGGCCTCCACGGCTTCACCTTCCCCTGGATGATATCCCCCAAAAACACTTCCACAACCCCTGCACTAATCTTCTCCCTCCTCATATAGGGAAAGACGTCGCCATTATTCGGGTTCTGCACGGACAACCCCCCGGATGATCCGCGCTTGATGCCCATCATCTCAGCCGCGTCGGCGTACTCGTCTGCGTCGGTCGTCACAAAGTGCAGGTATTCCGCGTACTTTTTGGCCAGGGGCCGCATCTCCGCCACGTATGCCTCCCGTTCCGCGTCGGAGCGCACAAAGTAGTGGACTATGCTTTGTCGTGTCTGGCAGGCGGCGCCGGCTCGTCAGCGCCTCCAGTCCTATGACAGGGATTTTGTTGGAAACACTTACTTGGTAGAAGGACAGTTCGTTACGCCTTGTCATTTGGGGGATTGTGGGTGTTGAGCAGCGCTTGATGAAGGATTCGAGGGATGAGGGAGTGGGGAAATCGGATGTTGATCGTTTGGTACTGTCGGGGTTGTTGAAGCACTCTACCGTTGGTGGTGCTCCCTGCCGTACTGTCCCGGATGTTGTTGCAAAGGAGTACCGGTCGCGATACTTTTCCGCGATCGTCTCGAACTGCCGCTGGAGATGTGAATCGTGGGTCCCGAAGTGGCCGATGAAGACGACGTCGTCGATGGACTGGAATATGGACGAGTTCTTGGGAGTGACAAATGAGACCGTTGGGCGGCTTGTCCTGTGAAGAAATCCCTGAACTGCTGCTGCCTTCCGAGGACCACGGTACCGTATCTGTTTGCCGGATGGCTGCTGGAGACGGATTGCTGGGAAGGAGGATACGCCGGATTCGTGGCAGAGCTTCGACTCTGCTGAACAGTCGACGCTGACGACTTTGTCTCCTTCCGTTTTCTGGACGGCTGTCCATTCTTGTTCGAGTGCTTGGCTGCCCTTCCTGTTGATGGTCAGTTGGAGTACGCCACTGCTGGGAAAAGTGCATACTCAGTTGGCTAGAGGGAGTCAGGTGTCAGTCTGGGCTGCCCAGTCATTCGCGGAATACATAGTAACTTACGAGGATATCTATGAACAGTTCCTGTTAGCCGTAATCCAGTCATTAGTAACTCGGACACTTACAAGCAATCAAGGTTTGTTCGTTGCCGTTTCGTTTCAGTAATTCCGTGCCAGAAACATGATTCCACGCGCCCGACTCCGATGCCAAGAGCAAAATAGGTGTGAAGAAAGCGAACTTCATGGTTTCAAGTCAGGGCTATAATGATTCTTAGCACATGTCCTCATGATCACAAGAAGACGGATAAGAAGGTGATGTAGTTGAGGGAACCCTCTTTTTGAGATTATGATGACGTGTGAATGAGGTTGAGGAGCGGACAGGGATAGATCCAGGAGGTTGTAACAGAGATGGGCCCCAACGCGGAATGTTTCCAGGGGCTCGATCAGGGGCTCGTTCATGTTTGCTGAGGCGGGCGCCTTTGGGTTAATACACAGTAAGCGCCGATCAGCCGCCAAGGGCGCGCAACGCGTAACGCGGACGAGCGGCGCAGGGCCTGGATTGGCGAGGTCGACCGTCGGACTCGCGGCTCTGCCCCCAATCCGACCTTGTAATGATCTGGGTGCCTGCGGGTATTTAAAATTGAGCGAGGCTAGCTATCACTCTACGAATACGCCTTCGACTTCCTCACATTTCCCAAGTCCTAGCATCTCACGACCCCCGATCAGCGCCATGCCCTCGCGCTGGGCCGTGGCGAGTCTCCTCGCCCTCTTTGGGCCCCCATCGCTTGTCGATGCGGAGCTCTTCGACGCGCCGACCCCGGCCAACTTTGTCCGCAGATCGTCCATGCGCGCCACTGTCCTGGGTAACCACGTCTACATCGATGGAGGAGAGATCTCACAGCTAGTGGACGGCAAGCTACCGGCTTGGGACATCAACCCAGGTCTGTGCGTCCCGTCCTTGTTGGCATCGGTCGCGTATTGATGAGTAATCCGACTTAAGTCAACTCGACTCTTTCCATTGATCTATCCAAGTCGTGGACCAGCAGCGATGTCTCATTCCGAACCATCTCAAAACCAGGGCCGTCGTTGGGCAAAGCAACGCTCTGGACGGATACCGCGGCGGGCCGGTTCTACACTTGGGGCGGCATGTGGTCGCGCGGCCTCAACATGACCAGACCTCGGGGGATCTGGAGGTTCGACGCCGACAAGAGCGGCGGCGGAGCCTGGTCTCTGGAAACCCCAACGAACTTCGCCCTGTTCATCGGATTACATCCCGGGGAGCAGGGAGCTTTCGCCCACACAAACAACACGGGATTCCTGATCGGGGGTCTTGCGTCGGGCTGGACCGAGCTGGGCCGCGGCCCTGCGGAGGCCCTCCCCGGCATGGTGACGTTCGACATGGAAACCAAGATATTCCGGAACGGGACCACCAACTACAGCCCCTTTGATACCTTGGTGGGCGCTACGGCGCAGTATATCCCTTCGTACGGACCCAACGGTTTGATTCTTGTGCTGGGAGGACATGCCCCCCTGGTGGGCAAGGAGTATAGTCTGGACGATGCGCCGCCGTTTGACCTGCAGAACCTGACCTTCTTCGACCCCAGTACAAAAGAGGCATACTGGCAGGAATCGACCGGGGACATCCCTCCCTCACCGCGGACCCTGTTTTGCACTGTCGGGTTTCAGGTTCCCGGCGGGGGCTACGATATGTGAGTTGTTTTGGCCCGAACTGAACAGTCTGGCTGACGGTGGATAGCTTTCTGTTTGGCGGCTCAAACGCGCGTGACAAGTACGAGTACGAGGATGCCTACGTCCTGAGCCTGCCGGGGTTTGTCTGGACCAAGGTCCCAACACCTCCTGCAGGGCCGCGACATAGCCAGTACGGCCTGTGCGCTCCAAGCTCTTGGTGCTGATGGCTAACAGTGATGACAGTACGTGTGTGTCGGCGGGAAATCGGCAGGTCCTGAGTATCGGCGGGCTCGCCGGGGACTGGAGGACTGCTGATACTGCCCCTCAGGGGCTGCTTCTGTTTGACATGGCAACCATGGCCTGGAAGGACTCGTATGACACCAACGCTGCCGCTTACGAGCAGGCAGAGGTGATCAAGAGCTGGTACGGAAACGGGTGGGTACCTAGTGCGCCTTTGGGGGCAGCTTTGTGCGTCAAGGAATAACCACTGAACGGACACAGGTCGCAGGAAAGGGTTCAGTGGACCTCGGACAAGGTGAAAGCACTGTTTGTGGCCGCATCGGAGTGTAAACTGTTCCACAAAGTCCTACCAATTTGGATTATGCTAATTCGACACGGACAGCATCGCCATCCCCTACCCCTACGCCTATCGTCTCGGTCGAACCGACGACGGCAACATCTCCCCCAGTAGGGGCGATAGTTGGAGGGGTGGTAGGAGGAATCGCTGGCCTAGCAGCGCTTGTAGCTGTTGCTTGGGTACTTCTCCGCCGGCGGACCAAGAACCCTAGTTATTCTGCTACCCCTCGTCCTCAGGGCTACGACTTTGTCAGTAAAGAGGCGGATGACGACGGGCCGGCGGGGCCATATACGCGCATTGCCGCGGCGGAAGTGGATGTTGGCAGCGGCTACTCCGAGCTGCTAGGGTCTGCCCGACACGGAGGCATTGCATCGGGGCAACCGGCAGTTCGTCCACCAGCATTTGAACTCGACCAACGTGCTATTCCGAGGGAGCTGCCAGCGGAGAGTCCGTGGCAAGCTCGATGACATGTCGCCAGTTTAGTATTTCATCTATCTGAGAAGTTGTCCTGGGTTTGACATGAACAAGCCAACACGGGGAGATGTGTTCCTGGAGAAGCTATACGCAAATGGCCTAGCAACTCTCATCTGGCCCCTCAGACCCTTTCCGCCTTCCATCAGAACTGCCTCACTGATTTCTTTACCCTCCCAAAGTCACGAGTCATGGCACTCCCCGAGTTTCTCCACCATCAACATGCGACTAGGGCCCCTGAAAGGACACTGGGCAAGTGCCGGCAAAATATTAGGAGTAGGATGAAGAATCCCAAAGAGATAAGTCCTTTATCATATACCGGAAACCAACAAGACGGACGAGGGGAGGTCGGAAGATTCTATATTTGACGTGTGAATGAGGTCAGCGGAGGACAGGGGTAGCTCAAGCTCTGGCGGTAGGGTTGCAACCAGGGGCTCAGATCTTCGGGTTGCAACAACGCGCCCCTGAGATTCTCACGGGTAAGCTTCGAGGGGCCGTAACACGTGTGTTTCATCTGCCAAAACTGCTCGTCATCGTTGTCTGCATGTGAGCTTCGGGTTGTCGGCAAAGAAGCAGAGACAGTTCTGATGGGTGTCGTCCTCAATTTCAGCTTTACGACCCAAGAGCTACATCTCTTCTCCATTGACTGACACATCAAAATGCCTTCAGTACGATCATTGCTCACAGCGCTTGGCACCGTTGCGGCCTTGAACTCTGCTGTAGTCTCCGCCAACCAAGACCATGAGGAGCAAGCCCCTTTAGGTGGCGATGACTACGTCTGCGAACACCCACCCTACAAAGTCCTCCTGGTATCCAAGTCGCCCCTCGTCATCTACCTCCAAAACTTCATCACCCCCTCAGAGCGCGCCCACTTACTCGATCTCGGGTCAGCCACCCTCTCCCCTTTCAACCCCCCTTGACGGACCACTAACACCCCCCAGCAAATCAACCTTCACCCGCAGCGGTATAACCTCCAACACCAACGCCACCACGGCCATCCGCACCTCCCAATCCACCACCCTCCCCCCATCCGACCCAGTCGTCGCCTGCATCGAATCCCGCGCCCTCTCCTTTCAAGGCTACGACACGCCCCGCTCGCATCTCGAGCCCCTCCAGCTCGTCAAGTACGCGCCGACGGAGCACTACCACTTCCACACGGACTGGTTCCCTCCCTCGGCCGCGGGGCAGCACGCCGCCGCCTCGCCGGCCGTGGGCGGCAACAGGGTCAGCTCGTTCTTCGCCTACGTGCGCGTCGACGAGGGCACGACGGGCGGGGGGACGAATTTTCCACGGCTGGATGCCCCCTCCGATGAGAGGTGGTGTGAGGAGGGGATTGTGGACTGTGACGAGCCGTGGGAGAGGGGGGTGACGTTCAGGCCGGTGGAGGGGAACGCGGTGTTTTGGGGGAATCTTTTGGATGGGGGGAGGGGGGATGAGAGGGTGTTGCATGCTGGGCTGCCGGTTGTGACGGGGGGGAAGGTGGGGATGAATATTTGGACGAGGGAGGGGCCAGTCGGGGAGGGGGTTAGGGGGTGATGGGTGGGTGGTGGTTTCAGGGGGTGGGTGAGTTGGTCAAGATTAAGGGGGTGAAAAGTTAGGTTTGATTCAACTTGAATGGTCGTGGAACTTCGCCGTAGTGTATCGTCTAACCCTCGTGCCCTTTCCCCTGTTCCCAACAACGCCTGTGAGTAGAGAAAATGAACTTTAAAATCCCGAACGTGCCATGTCAACTCCATCCTTCCAACAACTAACATGCGCCAACAATGGACTTTATATCCCCCGTAGTCTCCCCAACCGTAACCACCCCGTCGCCACAGTTGTAGTACTGATTCATCCAAATAATGTCCGACTGCTGGTCAAAGACCACTACCTCCATTTAGCACCAACCTTCAAACCTGTGATATCACCCCGAGGCAACCAGAGACGAGGGTACCAAACTCACAATAAGCCCCCCTTATAAACGTATCCCCCAAAACATAATTCGTCGACCCCGCGTCCGCGGGCTGCACGCCGAGCATGCAATGCCCCGGGTACTGCTGGTACACAAAGTCCTTGTAGCTGACATTAATAACCATGCGGCCGCGGTTGAAACCAAAGTCGACGGTGCCGGCGCGGTCGCGCCAGGAGCAGTCGACAATGTAGTTGCCCGCGCTGTCGATGGTCGCCTGGAACTGCTGGCCGATCTGCGCGACCAGGTCCTCGCGCATGTACGAGAGCGTCGAGCCCGTGTCTAGCAGGACCGGCAGGGTGAAGGTGTCGCGCGGCGTGTAGATGACGGGGCGCTCGCCGGGTTTGGTCATGCCGAGCGAGGTTACGTTGACCCAGTATCTGGGTGGCGTCAGATCAATACGCGGGGATAATGGCGTGATGGTGTGCTTGACTTACTGAACCCATCTTGGGTCTTGCTTCGAGATGGGAGGCCAGATGGGCACTGGCTCCAGCGGCCCGGCAAACTTCCACCTATTGACACCGCCAAAGATGATCTCGCCTCGGCCATGGTTAGCTAGAGAAGATAAGTAGTGGGAGACAACGCCGTACTAAAGTTATCTTGGTCACCCCCCAATCCCAAACTGAATATGGGCGCTGAGATCATCTTCTGCGAGACCATCAGGTTCAGGACGCTGGGGTAGTTGATGGAGTAGGGGTAGGTGTATCCCAGCCCCAATATGCCCGAGAAGGTGTAGTTGCTGTCGTCGGCGACGGCGAACTGAACCTGGGGTATCTGGAGCACTGAACCCGGTTAGTATTTCCATCACATCCTTCTCTCGGTGGTAACTCACTGGCTATGCTCATGACATCCGACCAGTAGCTCCCCCTGACAGCCCCCGTGCCATAAGTAACACCAAAGTATCCGCCCACGTAGCTGGACGAGTAGGACTTGTCGGGGTAGTAGGTGCCGTGGCTCTGGCATATCGATTCCGAGGCCGACGTGTCGCACTTGGGGTTCACCCAGAGTTCGTAGGAGCCTGTATCAATAAACACCTTGATCTTTTGGGGCGGTGTCCCGATTTCCACTGGCATGGTGTCAGCATCCGGGAGGAAGTGATGGTAACAGAGGCGACTGACATTGGATAATGTACGCGATTCCCCCCAGTTCCTCCAAGCTTGACCATCCCCATCTCCTGCCACTTTGACTTTGCCGGGACACAAGATACGGCGCCGTCGTCGACAAGGAGTCCGAGTGTGCCGGTGCCGGTTTGGTTGTTGTCGCCGGCCCCGCGCAGGGTGTGTGTTGGTCGGCTGGCGGAGGGTTCTGGCGATGGGGCCCAGACCTCGCGCGTGGCGGGGACGGCGGGAATCCTGGGGATCCCGACGGCGGCGCCCAATGCCAACCGCGCCGTGATTTCCCTGTCCCGTTGAACTTGTGTCTCGACACAGGCATTCGAACATATCCCGGCTTCCGAGGCGGCCCGGCACCACCGCCAGCCCCAGTGTTTGGCCATCCTGCGTTGTTATCAGCAGCCGGGGGGCAGCTGGGGACGACGGCGCCGTGGCATGCTGCAACAAGGGGCAGGATCCATAAAGCGGTGTTGCCCAGCATCGTACGCCGCCAGCGATTCGCGGATCGGGACAAGAAAGGCGGAAAGACAAGATCCCTGGGCTAACTTTATTGATGCAGGTCCCCGGGCTGGCCAACCATGACCGCCCTGTCGTGGCCACGGCGATGGGGTCTCGAGAGTTTCGAGAGTCGCGTTGGCGGAGAGTCGGAGAGGAGAGCGGAGTGGTAAAAAAGAACGCGCTTCCCCGACTTCCGCATTCCAGTGGTCTAGTGATCCATGGTGTTCCCGCAGGTGATCGACAACCATCTCCAAACGAGTACTTGTAACGCCCCGCTAGTACATGCCGGCACAATGTGATTCGAGAGCAGCGGGGAGCATAAACCATGTCAGGCTCAACACTAGTACCGATGCTCCGGGGAAACGGAGGTCCCGAGTGGCTGTCCTGCTCAAGGAATAACTCTTCCGTTGTGAGAACATAACCGCCATGGTTCTGCCGCTCCTTTCCAGCCCCATTGGCTCAAAGGGGGAAAGGATCTTGCCTATACACGGGCCATTGGGGGCCAAGGGCGGGTCAGACTGGCCGGGCACGGTAATCCATTTTCTACCTGTTGGACGGACGGGACTGGACTTTTCTATCACTTCTCGCACCAATGAGACTACTTCCCGCGGCGCGGCAATGGGGTCTTTGACATGGAGATTCACTCGGGACCTGGGGTTGCTTTTACCCGATCCGGGGTAACAGGAGCAATAAATTCGAGGATATTAACATGGGCGCTAGTGCGGGTAAATGCAACCACGCTGCGTCCTCCCCATGCAGAGAAGCACGAATGGTGCCCTCCAGATGCTTCGGAGAGCAGTAGATGGACGGCTCCGGCAGTCTGGATAACCGTCCTTGCTCGGGTGTGGGAGGATTTCAAGAGTTTGGTTTAAAAGGGGTTACACGGAGGCAAGCCGAGGAGGTAACGTACTTTATAAGCGAGTGGCGCATATAAGCGAGTGGCGCACTCTCAAC